>LOND01001829.1:52638-65580 GCA_014220965.1 Paragonimus kellicotti | reverse complement strand
TGAGTTATAGCTGATTAGAGCTTTCTAAATGAAACTCAACATTTCTCCCCTTGGTCTAAGTTGAAACTTTACACAAACCGTGAAATACAATAGACTTTCTGGTAGGTGACGCTTTAGTTCAAACGAAACACGAATCCGATGTTGTTTGCCCACGCATACTTTCCAGAGAACTACTTATTTGCTTCCATTCAAGCAATCAGGAAAACAGTCTGAAGATCGCCGATTAACCGGCCCACAAATCACAACAGTGAGCCGGACCGGTGCAGTAAATTTCAAGTGAGTTAACTGTGTCATTCAGTGTTGATTATATGTTTGGAGGTTGCATCAAGAACTGCGAAACTTCACACGGACCAACAGTCAGCAGTATGTTATGAAAACACATTTGGTGCACTGATAGTTCGACGTGTTTACTGTTCGCCTTCTGCTGTCGCATTCAATCTTCCTTTCGATCGACTGATATGACTCCGTGGAATAAGTGGGTGCTCAAATCCCGGCGTAAGATTTTCAAGCTTTCCAAGTGGTCTTGAAATTTATCCGATCAAGTCCACGCCGCCTAGGAGCAGGTCATTCCTGTCGCAGACTGGAATCCGGTTGAAGTGGAGAATTTTCCACATCTGGCATATAAATTACCAAATCTGCCACACCATCCACTAGAAATTACGCGGTTATTAAATGAGTGGCAATGGTTCCAAAGACCAACATAGTCCAGCTAATGTATTGCCAAAATTCTGATTGAATATTCCAAAAAGTAATGACAGTTCATTAATCCTGTTGTTTACAACTCATATCCGGCCACTGGAATAATAACGCTTTGGGAATACAAAAGCGTCACGTTCCAGATGCAAATGCTTTAATTAACCGCAAGGCTGACAAAAGCCTGCACAAGCATACAATATCACATTTTTTTGGCAAAACTTCTGTAGGGAGAAAAAGTCAGTATTGGAGAAAAACGGCGATACATTGATATCTACCTATTGCCTGAATTTTAGATTACGTTAACTGTCAATGTGGTAAACACAGGCAAGGCGGATATAAGTGATACTGATCACTGAACATGAAATAAACCGGTCATTAGGTTATTCGATTACTGATACCTCAACTATGAATTCTGGACGACCAAATGTTATAGGTTGAGTATGAGTCAACCAAGTTTGGACAAAATCAACACAACACAGACTTGATTGTCACGAGTACAGCTGATTGCTGTAGTGTGAGACATTTTAGCCAAGTTCACCGAAAGGCGAATGCAGCTTTATATGTTCGGTACAATTCTGTCGTCTCGTTCTTGTGTATTCGAAAGTCTTGGAGAAAAAAACTTTTATTCTTGAGTTGAAGCAGCAATTTCTGAAACCCGAGAAGAAGTAGCTAATAACTTTCTTAAATGTTTTTCCGCGTACAAAAGTTTGACACACGAAAGCACGCAAACAGTACTTCACGAGAACCATAAATTAGCTTGAAGGCGAGAACAATCTCGAACTTCAGTTCACTAATGAAAGTACGTTTTCGTAATTGGTATGCGTTACATCACCCAACCGGAATAATCCAAGTCTCCGGACACGTGTTATGATTTTGTCAAAAGATTTTATATAATCTCAGAACATTTCGTTGTGTTAATGATAATTTATCTTCCTATTTACAATTCTACTAGAGCACTAACCTCAGACCATGTATACAAGCACTTCAAGCAAGGTGTAATTTAAGTGCAAAACATTTAAAAGTGTGGTAGCATAACAGTATTACATCGTTACATTCGCACAGCATTGTCTTTCTTGGTTAACTATTTAACTACCAGTTAGTTTTAAACTCACATTCAGTATGTCCATGGATAATGATTGACGTAATGTCTGTAGGAAGTTCATGTGATAAAATAAGTAATCTAAGATGTTAATCTCGGTATGTAGATTTTGCGTGTGCAGTTCACGTAATGTATCCCACATTCCCCACCGATGTTTGGGTTTACTCGATTAGTCTCCGTTAGACCTCGATTTCTTATTTGACCTACGAAATGTCATTTTTTTGTTCGTGGATCCTTCCATGCAAATACCATTTTAATAACTTTCAAACACTTGCGACAGTTGACTCTCTTGTCCAGTTGAATCTTCCATTCTGAACAAGTTACATATAAGAATATACATTCAGTGATGTACGATCACTTCTATGACTTGTCTAAATGTAGTAACAATTCCAGATTACAAATCGTGATGTGCGATCAGTTCACTCAACCATACTTTCAAACATATGATAAGTTGATATTTCTAATACAGTTCATTTTTGCCTCCTCTAACCATTGTTAATTGTGGTCGTCGTCTCCGTCGATTGCGCAGCAAAATGATACTTATTGAGAGTTGCTGACACCTTTACGAGTGAAAACTTAAACTTAGTTCGGATATCGGCAGCAACCAATGCACAATATATTTTTCTGAAAATTTTCCGGATGAAGTACAAAACAGACATCGTTTATTCTGTTAATCATATTCGTTAATCAACTTATCAATAGGCGACTGGACAAAGTAGTCCGCCTCTAAATACCCACGTCCAGTTTTTCGTTTGCAAAACAAGTAGGTATTTCGCTGTTACCTCCAAATAACCAGAAAAGCAATCAATATTTAATTAATTAAGATTCACAGATATTACACCTGATCTACTATTGTATGAAGTCACTTGTATCGAGCGAATTCTCAATGCCTTCTACAATAGTGAGAAGCATATGAGACATACAAAGCAAACACCTATGATGCGCATCAATCGTACAAAAATGTCCGAAGGCAATTTGCTTTGGTCAAAAACCAATTCGCACACTCAAATATTTTATCCTGGCTGCCCATTTAAAAAAAGGGGACGCTCCACACTGCTCAGATGAACTTTTCAATCAGAACCAGAGGATATAGACTAACTCTAGGCCTTTTTAAACTGACACACTTTTTACAAAACCGAACGAAACAAACTAAACTTTTAGTCATGAAAACCAAACCCGTTTACCTGATTTCAATATGTTTACCTTAGTAAAGACAACGCCTATACTCACAGGAATGTCCGCAATGAATATGCACTGTCCCCTACCCCCCTCTCAGTGTGCATATCGCTGCTATAAGATGGTATACGTCACATCGTAAGTTTCCACATCTATTCCCGTGGTTCATTACTCTTTGTTCCGGTGTTCTACCAACATTAAGAAATGAACGCAGTTCTAGACCTAATGTTCTCGTTGTTGACAACGATGGCATGCCCTATTTTAAAAGTGGCTGAATATCACGCGTTTTGCAGTAAAAGCTGACAGTTACTACGTAGTTGGAAATTTCACATTTGGACTCGGTTACCGACTCGTCTCACTGCCCTCATCATCGACGTTGTGATTTGTGGGCCGGTTAATCGGCGATCTTCAGACTGTTTTCCTGATTGCTTGAATGGAAGCAAATAAGTAGTTCTCTGGAAAGTATGCGTGGGCAAACAACATCGGATTCGTGTTTCGTTTGATTTGCCTGTAATAAAGTCGCACCTACCAAGAAAGTCTATTGTATTTCACGGTTTGTGTAAAGTTTCAACTTAGACCAAGGGGAGAAATGTTGAGTTTCATTTAGAAAGCTCTAATCAGCTATAACTCACAGATGGCACTCTTAACATTTTACAATACTTGATTGTGTCTACCGGTCAAGCATGCCGCTTCAAAACCAGTCCAGATATCAAGGTAGAAATTATCAACCAGAAAGCCTATGAGAGGATTACGGATGATCAACGTTTGGGCAAAATATCCAGCTGAAAAGATAAATACCCAATTTTCTCGATTGAAAACTTTGTGAACTTTAACCTTCCCTCGCGTGAGTAAAAGAAACTGTTTAAGAATTGTGTTCGAGTGATCAGTTGACATAGAAAATCTGCAGCCAGGCCTAAGAACTGGTTCGTTTTTAAACTAGTGAGGTAACAGAGCTTTTTACCAAATTTGTCTTGGTCGGCATGTTGTGTGCTTCGAACAGATGTCTAGTGAAAACACTTCAATAGGTTGACCTCTGGACAGATGGATACTGGTTAAATTGAATTACTATCTCAACACCAAACTAATTTTGTTCGTGAAAGGCACTCATGAAAATTGTGGAGTCATCTTAGAAATAGTGTATTAAGGCCGGTTCAAAAAAATAATACGTTTCGCACACAATTGGAAATTGTTGTATCGTTGACGAATACGACCTCAAGCTATCCCGACTGATTGCAAAAGACTCAGCAACGAGGCACGACAAAAGTGTCTTGTATATTTGTCAAAGGGCATTATATATGAAATCAACACAGTAATTGGCTTCAGCAGCTTGGCTTCAGTAGCTTGGCTTCGGCCTTGACCGACGGCTGTGTTGATCACCCCATGACAGGTTCCAGGGTTGTTGTTGTCGCGGTCGGTTCATGCTTATGTCCCGTCGATGTACTTGTTTGACCTTTAGGTGAGCGCCGTGTTGCGCGTCACAACTGAGATCATTTTGTATCGAGCCCTTCCTGACAGAACTAAACGTTTTTTTGACAAACTCACATCTATAGAAAATGTAGGAGATTCGACAAAGTAAAATTATCACATAATATTGATAATAACAATCGTCGTAAACCTCATTGGAAACTTGGTTAACGGATGCAATCGTTATCAACCTCAAAAAACTTACTTTCACAATTTGTGAATACTTAAGGAACAAGAAAGCTGGATTTGTACAAAAGTTAAGTTAAATTGAAATTAAAGGGAGCGATGTAGGACCAGGTGCACGCAAGCAACCGTTTGTACCGGAATCCAGCTGAAGATCTGGACATGTTTGGGAAGATACAAGCAAAGAGAATTAATATCAGACAAAATTTTTGTCACAAAATTTTCCCACATTTCAAAATGGCGTAAAACATTAAAAACTACTAATTGTTTTTCGGGACTGCCGATGTAACAAGATGAATTTTTTGGGGATTTAGCTTTCCTGTAATATTCCGAGGTTTATTTAGTGCAAGTGAAAACTATTATTTTTCATTTCATATTGGTTTCATTTTAAAAGAAAGGCTACTGTGTAAACACGCTCAGATTTCCTGTGACGTACTGAGGATTTCCGATCAAATTGGTGGTTCACATAAATTGTTCAGCAGAGTGGGCGAAGAAAATCTGTTTATTCGGTTGTTGCCCAATGCCAGAACTGATCGTGAGTAGCGTTGAGTCTTGAGCATCAAACTGGGTAAACTGGCTTTGATTCACGAAGCAGCCATGTGACCGGTCGAAAGTTAAGTTTTAAAGGCAGATTCCTTGAGACTATTAAAAATGGTCTATCCAGCAACGTTTCCAGGTGTATCACAATAATCATCCAGCAATGACGCACTCGAATGTACTCGACAAGATCGATAAATGATAACGAGCGGCGTTCAGCGAATGGACTAGAATCCGTGAATCTCCGTTGGAGTTAGGTTTGGTTTTTGGATTGCTTTCAGTGTCGCAGATTAGTAAAAAATCTGGCATCGGTTTAATTTTGAGATTATTGTTGTGCCAGTCATCTTCCAAATGTCGGCAGTTTGGCGTCATTTAAAACAACGGGCAAATAATGCGACTGGAACACATACTTTCCCTAAGAATGGTTTAAGATAAATCATTAGCTCGGGTTGTTTTGTTGGATTCCAGCCGAATGACTTCTTTATAAAAAAAACCGAGCTCCCAATGGAAGATCTTTAGGGAGAAGGAAACTCAGGGGTAGCTGGGGAGATTTTGTCTTGTTGAATATACGGCCGGGTTTTTCAACATTGGTAGTACAATTCCTAATGGGAAAGTTAAGTCCACCCAGCCATTATGTGCCAGATATTGCAGATTTTTCACCCAAAACTGTGCGGATGTATATCGACTGTAATTAGCTCAAACCTAATAGACTTTAAATTACGTTTCAGTTTTGGTTAATCCTTAGTTATGGAAAATACTACAAGAATGGTCTAATTTTACAAATGAGGATTATTTCCCGAAGACATAAAATATTAAGAAAAACCCCGGGGTAATTATTTAACTGATCGTGATAGTTGGATGAATCATTGTGAATAAGCAAGCTCAAATATGATCTGGATGTCAGTTAACCAAGTTTATTGCATTCGTCGCAAAAAGCTTACTGACGTCAAATGCTATAGGGTCTGGGATGAGTAAAGAGCTCATGACTTGTCTCATGATAGACCATTGAGTTATCCAAGGTATCATCTGAAGAGTGTCCGTTGACAATAGACTACAGCCACATGTGCGTCTACATACGTAGAAAATTCCATAACTTTGTACATTCCAGGGGTCACAAGAAACGTGACTTTAAGTCGATTGAAATCATCAAGAAATTACCTAAATTGTTAAAAACTAGTGAAGCGCGGTTAACAAAAGTTGCAAATATCGTTAAGTCACTGGACTGTACAATATATTACATCTTAAAAGTAAAAACACTTCAGAATCCGGGCTTATGTGACCAGTCGTATCTGGAGAGAGAACGTCTGTTGACCTCCACTATGAATCACTGATATCAGTAAGGACACCTCCATTATAACTGGAATATCACAAAGCGATTCACACGTTGGCAAATGTAGTCCTCAATTTAGATGACCTCACTTTTAACAATTACAAGTAACTAAGGTTTCTCGCAGTGTGTCAAACCTACGTTGACATTCATGAAATATGATAATACTGTTTGCCTAAATCATGTTTTCGACTGATAAACGAACGTTTTAACTGATCGGCATTTATGTCACATTGTCTCCAGAGTGAGACTCTGTGACCTGTAATTTATTTTTCTGGTCGAAATGTGAACACTTTCCTATGTATAGTTTTCCTTCAAAAAAACAAACAACAACCTAGTTATGAAGCGATCAAATCGGAAAAGCCGGCCCACTGAAACCCGTGGATCCAATCTGTGTTCAACCATAGGGTTGCAAACGGGACAAAAATCGCTTGTCACCAGCCAAACAGAAGGATGATCAAGTATAGAGTCTGTCGGAGACTACGGGGTGGAATAATTTATTCGGAAGTGCAATGGATTGTGAACAACCGGCTTGATCGAATTCGAACAGTGGAACACACCAGCGAATTGCTTATTTGGAGCACAACCTCGAGTTCTGCCGACGGCAACGGCCAGTGTGATTAATGCTATCTTTTAGCAAACAAGCCCATTTTTTTTATTAAAATGGGTTTCCTTCAGGCAGCTTAAAGTGTGGTTGTTTCGAGTTTCATGGCACGGCAAACTGTTTGAAGCTTTAACCCTGAATACCATAGATAATAGTTCATAGTGCGAAACAGTTTGTTATGTAACCTTTAGTGCTAACACTTCACGCGCTGTGTACGCAAAAGGGTCACAGATTATCGTTCTATGCACCTAAAAATTTATCACCGGAGAGACTTGTCTAGGTGAAATCTTAAGTTCAGTGCTTCTTTTTGCACTGGCTTAGTCAGACTGCCTAACTGAAAGTAAACTCCGCTGTACAGCTACGAACGGTATTTAATTTACGAGATCAAAAATCGTCAGAGTCAACTGCTAACATTCTGATTTAACCAGACAATAGGGCAGAATTTTACACACGATATATCACACGTGTCTGATTACCGTTACGATAGGGGTGCATTTTCACGAATGAGATTCATCCACTGTCATTCCGTGCAGTTTGCAAATGTCGACATTTCCCCATTCGCCTGCCGTTAGATTAACTGTCAACTTCAGTTTAAAAACCTCTGTTTGATGAGGGAACGTAATTGAAATTATGTCTGTATTTGAAAAGTATGATTGCTTTTATCTTTCCGACTCTGTGGGGAACAAATCGTGGTTATTTATTTGCTAAGCTGGTTAACAGACTTGTCCCAAAAGAGAAGTAACATTTATGTAATATACATAAATTGTAGTATCCCTACTTGTTAAATAAAATGGTTTATTTGTTACCGCATCATGTTTCCCAAAAAAATCTGGACATAGAAAGAAAGTTTATGTCGTTTAATCCGAGTTTTGGAGCTGTTGTAGGTCAACTCTTCAGGCCTCAAAAACTAGGCTATACCACCCAGTTTCCAATGTCATCTTGGTAGTTGTCATAGCCACATTCAGTTAGATCAAGTTTATCATTTCAGCTTATTCACACCAGTCATTCTGATGCCTAGTTTCCCCAAGACTTCTTCACGGGTCTGCGGTAGACCAAACAGCTTTGAGCAAATGAGACCAGGACCGGACGTATAAATGAATTTTGGCGTAAATAACTGCCCACTGAAGATGGCTGTGTCAAACCTGGACTCCTACTTGTTTGTTGTGAGAGCTCTTTAAACGGTTACAGCGACTGGGTAACCAAAAAATGTGTTTTTTCATGGCGTATGTATGCATTGTTGTTCAAACTAGCGCACTCATCACGTCAACTGTCGCTAACACTGTAGCACCAAACCTCAAAATGCCACTTTCTGAAAGGGATGATTACTGTGTGTTCTGACACACTTGCCTTATATCTTTTATCTCTGCGAATCTGTCTATATAAATAATCTGTTTCATGTACTAGTTAAGATATGAAGATGTTCAGTCCGGCAGCAATCTTGCGACATCAGCAATTCATCTGTTTCAGTCAAAATTGTGACGGGAAAAGGAAGTGTTTGGATGGAAAATATGTGTTCTGTCGCCAAATCGACTAACTGGATACGTGTTGTAGACTAAACAGACAACCTGCAGACCGCCTGCATGGACTTGACTGTCTGTGTATGAGGCGGTGCACATTAACCTGATAAGACTGAACTGACGGAATGTGTGTAAGCATGGTTATTACTATCGTGCCCTCTAATCTGGCCGGTTATCATAATGCTGCGTGGTATTCAACAAGGCACAATTAAACAAGCGTAAATTACCGGACTGTACACGATTGAAATATTTCAGCTGAAATTGAGATTGAGAGTGTATATTTAAAGCTTTCTGTCTAGCATTTATTAGAAGATATGAGTGGGATCTAAACTGTAGTTAGGCACAGTACACGTCTTCGTTTATAGAGTAAATAAATTTATATAGTGATTAGTTTGCGTTAGCAGCCTACCGATGATCCCAGAAGTTTAGTAAATGCATACAAAAATGCAATTTACGAATTCTGATGTTTTGAACAAAGTGGGATTCAGTTAACATTTACATGATAAAGAATGGTGCTGAAAATTATAAATTTACAACGTGAACATTATAAAATAAGTTTAATATTTACCCGTTAAAATAACTCGTAAAATCTTGTTGTGTCTCAGTTGTTAGCTCAGTGAAACACGTTAAGACAACATTGCTGTTAAATGCAACAAGGCTCAGTAAACTGGCGTGAAACTGACAAGTAATTAATTTGGAATAATTACTTTCAACAGTTGGTCGGAATCAATTCGAGAGAGACACGTAACATCAATGGTTACACATTATATCGTGTTTTCTATAAGTTATACCTTAGAAGTAGGTACAATGGGTGAAGTTTGAACACTCCGAACCGCAGATGAATAATAACAATGTAATTTTAAGTTAGCACAAATGTGACCGAGGAAATTTTCCAGAAACTTTAGTAAAACATTCATTTCCTGAACATTAACATGAATCGAAGTTTTGCACGGTTACCATATAATTCATTATTAACAGAATGAAGCCATGTAAACTATTTCACGGACGGGATTTCAACACAAAACTACTTACGATTGAGGACATAAACCGTCTGTCGTACTAGATACGATGTATGTAAACCAAAAAATACTATAACCAAAGACCAGATGCCTTAAAAGTTGTCAGTCGGTAAATTCTATGATTGCACGACTTGAATTACGTAATTCGATCAATATTACACTGTTGGCAAAACCTACTCATTTCAAACTGATAAGCGATTTTTCGGTCTTGTTTTGTAGCTTGCGAGGTCAAATACAGACTGAAACCGTGAGGAACCAAGCATATGACCAGAATCTCGAAGAAACGATCTTAGATGCAAGTGTGAAACGAACAGCTGCACACAATTTCAGTTGATTCCCTGTGTGAAAACACTATAGATAATATGACCGAGTCTACAAAAATGGTGGTGAATTATGATACAAACGACCATCAGTTCGGGTAAGCGTAAAAACGCGCTTAACATCGTACATTTATGTAGATTGAGTTTATGGTAATTTATGTACGCAGTGCTGAGATCCGCTCCGGAAGGAAAAGTTTTGATCAGTTCACAACATAATTCATTCTGTGTCCGGTTGGTTTAATGTGAAATACGCATAATTCACTCAAGTTTATTGACTAACAAACATCAAAATGAACCGCCAAAATTCGCCTCAACATTTTTAGTTCTAAATTGTTATTCCCCTAAAATGTGTTCCGAAATAATTTCACTTCCACACAAGTTGTTGAGATAAAAGTTAAATTTTATTGAGGCGTGTTGCAGACTAACTAAGATGAATGCTTCTAGTCCCGATAGATAGCATTTGACGATGTCTATTTTTAAACGAAGATGTTCGTAACACAAATATCCATTTTCTAAATGTTAGCAACGAGGCAGTGGTACAATAAAATATTTATGCTTGACAAATAACTTAAACAGTTAGTGAGCAAAGATGTCATTCGATTATTAGCTCTAGCACAAGTATTTTATGGCCGTTCAAATTTCCTAAGACTTTGGAATAACGAAAAATGTTCTAAAAACAGTAGTATTTACACCTAAGTGTTGATCACAAACGTGAACAGCCTGGTAGGTAGTACCAAAACAAGGAACATTTTCTCGCCGTTAGGTTCATCAGCCGTCAGTCACTGAGTGTATACAACGTTATTACATTTAGTAATTGAACATATGATGTAGTCAACGCAAATATCTGTTATCATTAAAAAGCGTGATACAACAGCAACTAAGACTTGGATTTTAAGATTGTCAAATGGGTGGAGGAAATAATACAATATAGCATTCTAAACCGAACAGTTTTGATAAACGAAAAGAAACTAATTTTTCAGTTTTGCAAAAAAACGAAGTGACCAGTCTATTGTAGTGTAACACAGTCTGCACAAATGGCTGACGGAGGTATGATTGCAAACTATAACTATCTGAAAAAGCTTGACGGAAATAAATCGTTCCTGAGTACTTATTGAGAAGATGCAGGTTTTGAAGATGAACACGACGGAGTATTTCCAGGCTTTGGACAACAAATGAATGAGTAAACTTTGTTAGAGGAATTTATTCCAAACATTAAAGAAGTTCTGGAAAGCGTTGTATTGAATAATGCTTGAACAATGATCTGTTTGACAAGTTGGTATTTGTCTGCCGACACATCGACACCAACACGTTTCAAAGTCGCTTCTGTATGGACCACAATGGTTGAATATTTCTCCCTGACACTTCACATCCTTATTGCAGCCAGAAAGTACTCAAATAAGAACGCATCTGATTCCCGTTATACAGAATTTAGTCCAAGAGTAAAAATGTTTGCTAATTGGCTCCTACTATGAACAAAATAATCTTATCAGACTTTAGGCTGATCCACACAAATCCAGAATAAGGGTTTTGTTGGACGTGTTAACTTCCGTGAAGAGCTATTCAACGCGACAAAATGTCTCACTTTGTCTTATCTATCGCAAACTTTGGGAACCCAGTTAGAAACGCCAGGCGCCTGTATAGATGCCGACGGACGGCACCCCGCATCATCGGTTGCAAGGCACATAATACAAACAGGACACAGAGTCAAAGTTCCTGACGCGTTCTCAGGCATTAAAGCTTAAACGACTTTCCCCTCATTTTTAACCACTATCGTGATGGTTTTACTATGACAAACCATGCTGTTTGCTTCCAGAAAGCATCAGAAACCCTCCACATGCCTCATTTAACTGAGCAGCATTATGATATCGAAGGTTCCTTTAAACCGCAGGCCTAAGCATCGCGTGTTCGAAAATGCAGCTCAATATAATCTATTTGTCAGAAAATTAATCCAAAACCGTAACTGTAACCACGATTCAGGGAATGATGACGAACACCAACTAGCCGTGGACAAATTACGAAAGAAACGTGCAAATCTGAACTGCTTCAATTTAAACTGCTCACGACTTGTTGTAAGTACATATGATGGTCAATAATGACTGATTCTGCCTCGTTCTTTATCGGGTTATATAGCAGCGCCGTTCAGCAACCAGATCTGGTAGAAGGAAAACGGAAACAGAACAAAAACTCAGCAGAGCCTGATTACTAAGCAAAATGAGACAAAAATAAGCCTATCGAAACTGCGCTACCCGATGTTGTAACACGGATAGAACGTTATCAAAAAATAACTCTGAGCCAATCCACACAGAGGAATGGAATCAATATGGACTAACCTAGATGACTTGGGGAATATCATTTCTGTGAAATCACGTAATCGGTGCGTATGAGAACAGTCGGCAACATTGGTCACACCGGTGCGAATTCTATGTGCAGAACAACAGTTACCTTATGAAACCAACATGGCACCTATGACAAATATGTGATAAAAAATGAAGAGGAATCGGTGTGTGCATTAAGAATAAGCTGACCAACCTTTTGTGTCGTGAGAATGAGAAAAATTTCTACTGCTATATAAGGAATTTTATTCCAGTATGCCACTTCACGGTTATTTGCAATCAAAATGAATCAGTGAAGAGACGCAATTCATGTGATGTTCTCCGGAGTAACATTTCGTACATTCTGATCACACATGGAACATGTAACTAATTTTAAACGAGTCAAAATTCCACAAAGCGGAAGTCATGGCTTAAGGGATTAAATAGAAGACTGGAAATCAAAACTGTGGGGATGCCGACTACCAAGGCAACCGCAGCCTCAGCACAAATTGTTTATTTCACACTCAGGGGGGACTGTGACGTTTGATAGCCAAACTGAAGTATGCGTTCCCGGTTGCTCCGAAAAATCCCTGAGAACGCGTCAAGAACTTCGATTCTGTGTCCTGTTTGCAATATGTGCCATGCAACCGATGATGCGGGGTGCCGTCCGTCAGCATCTATACGGGCG
>LOND01001829.1:18843-33425 GCA_014220965.1 Paragonimus kellicotti | reverse complement strand
ATTTTATATCAAGAGGTGTTTCGCGGATTCCAATTTTCCGTATTTATGCACAGGATTAAGGATCATAAGTTCAGATAGTGCACTACATTTTAGCAATCAATCCACACCTCATTCACTCTTTACCGGTTTAACTTATTTAATCACATTATATTGTATAACCTTTGAAAGTTTAATATGAGATATTTCATATAAATATGATCGCATTTTTATTGTGAACTATTGTTTTCAACATATTTTCATAGCATGTCTTAGTAGAAGATGGCAAAATACTCAACGTTTCAGATAGATTTAAAAAACCTCGTGCTCGCCATCATAAAAGTGGTTCGAAAGTTAGAAATTTAGCGTCAGAATTTTCAATTTAAAAAAGCATTTTCTCAACCGTCCCAAAATACCACATTTTTGAAAATATCTTAAAATCTGTCCACACATTTTGAGTAGAACAGCTAAATAAATTGAACATAACCAGTAATTAATTTACAGTTTCAGCGACTTAGCTTGATGTGCAAAAGTGCTACTCAAAAACTACCATTCAAAATGTCCTGAAAAGGTCAGTTTTACAATCAAACCTCCTAATTGTTCGGATTTCATTGTGTTGACCGTTGGAAAAAGGAAATAAATCAGAAAACGTAAAAAAATTTAAAACATTTTTTCCACAATTTGTTTTTTCCACCATAAAAGCCTCATTAGTGTATCACCCAGTGAACTAGCTAAGTTCATTGACACAATGAAGTTAACAATTATCAGAGAACAATTAAATAACAGTTTATCATTCGTTTATTAAGTTCTGTTGGAAACCCTTGGCTCAACAACTTAAGTTACTCAAGCAGACACCAACTAGAACTATAACTCATCTTTGTGTGACTGCGTAGGATAAAAGCAACTTCAACTCTCCGCAACGATAAGAATAAATTATACAATTCAGATTTCAAGAAGGAAAGTCAACTGGTGGGAGGAATATTAATTAACTGAATAACTGCGCAGCATACTACGACACTGATTAAAATTCAGAGGTCTTCATAGTGTACGAAGTTGTGTAGGTCGGTGTAACATGACGAACGGCATCGTCATTCCGCATTACTTTGATTAGCGCAGCCAAACGAAATGTTAGCAAAAATGAAAATTTGCAGTCGGAGGAACGTGATTCGGAACTTGTAATGTCCTACTCACCGTTATTTATATGCAGTCGTGAGTAAAGTTGAGGTGAACTAAAAACCACTGACAGCTGATTAAACGTATAACATTCGCGTAAATAAGTTTTGGTCATCCGTTTTAAAGAAAAGCATTGGTGTCCAGGTTTGTTCTTTCAAGGCCGAGGCCTGATTTGCGATTTTCGTTCTCAAAGACAAACTTCTAGTTTGATGGTTCTTTCTGAAAGCTGGCTGGCTATAACTTCTGTTAAATTATAAAACAGCGAGCAACTATGAGTAACTCTCGAGTTGTACTAGTAATCTGTGTTCGCAAACAGTGAAAGAATGTAGTGATTTTGGAGCAGTACTTCGATGCATAACCTCGATTGTTTGTAAAAACCAACCTCCCATTGAAACCAGTGTGAGTAGCATTAACCAAGGACAATCATACTCTTGTAATTAGGGGGAATGACTTCTACATCTCGAAACATTCTATCAGAAAAGAATATGATTTACCATTGTAATACCACTGAACGAGAAACGTGAGTTGCAGCAATCAAAGTCTCAGGAACTCGGACAACTGTTACTGGAAAGTTTAGTTTTATGGGTAAGATACTTTACCAACATTTATGTATAAAACATTTTGTTTTGTTGCCTTGAACTCGTGAACATCCACTAAGAAGTATGTGGTAGGAACGTGGCTCCAAGTTTTCATTGAATACTGTATGAAATTTGAAGATAAACAACTAGTTAACTATTTCAATAAAGTTAACAATAACGCCGTTCTAGAATAATGGTAGTTGAACTGCTTGATCTGTTACATATTTTCTCGCAGAAATTCATCATACGCAAAGAAATCACCATGTTAATTAGTTTTAACGTAATATGAAAAGGACTATTTATTCCAGAAATTGTGTCGGCTACTGAGAATTCCAATAATTATTCATAGCTTTAGGTTGTTCAGCGCGGATAAATATTTTTTTCATCTTTGCTTAGCTATGCTGAACACGTAACGTTGATATTCCATCCAGACATGCTGCTGAATAACGGGACAACACACTGGATAAGATAACGTTTATCTTAAGTCTACAATTCAGTTTCTAATCTTATGCTGGCATTTCCTTGAGTAGAACAGTTGTATGCAAACTCCAACGTGAGGCTGGAAGTTGACTTAAGTGGTTAACCGACTGTTAGCGAACAATAAAACGGAAATTGTATCATAAGTAGTTTGACAGATTTATGATTTTAGATGAGACCCAATTATGAAAAACCAGGACTATGGCTGGATTGTAGTCGAGGAAAAAAACGTCATGCACAAACGTGACAATCGTTCTACCGGCGGAGCTACGAGAGCTCGGAAATCCTGCCTGGGCAGTCGATCCCCTGGATCATTTGGTGGATTCCATATGAGACAGTGGGACGGGTGGGTAACCGAGTCCAAATGTGAAATTTCCGAGCTCTGGCGTGGCTTCGTAGCTCAGCTGGTAGAGCGCTTGCCGCGTTTGGGCATGGTGTTTCTGTCGCTGGTTCGAATCCAGCCGAAGCCCTGACTTTTCACAATTGAGTCTGTATCTAAAAACGAGAATTGATACTGTGATAACGGTATGTCTGTGACACTAGCCAAATGAAATGGTTCAACAAGATAACATGACGTAATGAATCAAAAACATTTCGTTCGACTTTCTTCACTGAATACTGTGAACATCAGTGTTCGCTGAAGACGACTAGACGGTTTACTAAAAGAGAAGAGGAACCAACAACACAACTACGCCCTGATACGTACGCACAAAATGAAGCTCAGGCCCATATAAACTGAGATCGTTTATACTTACCATGATATGAACAGACTAAAGATCAGCTCACCGTACTTACTCATGATGAGATGTGGTTTCATGACTAGTTGCCGAGAAAACAATGTCGAAGAAACGGTTCAACAATGTGAGTTAGCAGCCAATCCCCGGATAGGATTTGAAAGTATTTTGTGTTGTCTACGAGATTGGTTGGAGTCATCTGTGTCCGTCGAGGTCAGAACTGGTTCAGACAACTTCCCTCAAAAAATGACTTGTTGCTTTGATGCAGAGCACTAACAACCGCGCATCCCATGACTTGCGACGTGCCTGGTGCTTACAGTCAACCTATTTTTGGAAGGATGGATGATAATCACTAGGATTACCGTACACCTCTGTACGAACCACTGAGTAACCGACCCGGTATATGTGACAGTATTTTGTTAATCAGTGGGCATTAAGTACTTGTCAATTGTTTAACAACAAAAAAGATATTTTAGCCACAAACCCCACACTCTCAGATGAAAACTATTAAATGCATCATAACAACGCACATTGCAACATTGTGCAACATTTTGTTCCAAAGAAAACGTAGATGACGTTGCACCAATTATTTTGATCACACAAAAGTTAAACACGTTCTCCTGTCTCAACTGTTCGTGCTGCAAAGGCTCTTGTTGACAAACTCGAATTGCACCGTATGTAAGATTGTCTTTCCTGTCTCTTTCAATTAAGATCTTAGACCGTGTTTGGTATTTTGTCCGACTAACGGTCGCAGGATTGGTTGCCATTGTACCCTGATAGTCTTCTTTTGGAAACATTCAGCTCCAGTCAGTCGCTCGTTTCCAGCCGCTTTTGTTCGTTACCTGCTGTTGGACCTTTCGGAATTGTAGTTCATTTTCGTACGCTCTGTTAATCCTATACTTATCAGTATCAACGTTGATTAGTCCACGACATTTCTGGTGTTCACCAACTTTGCCTGATTACCTAAACAATTCTAGGTACCCTGGTTGGGCTGACTAGTGTTCGAAGTGCTTGTTATGGTGAGTCTTGGCATAATAGATTCAAATGCTCATCAGCATTCTGTTAGAACTAAACACCATCAAATAATGGCATAAGTTCTGATAAGCAGGAGATTACAACGGGAAAGGCAGGTAAGACAACTCTTTCTAGAAAAGCGAGTTGAAGTACTTCTCTCAAATAAAATTGTCCCTGTGATCTGCAATGTTCGGTGGTTGATCTTCATTTTCACAGTCTTCCCGTCTATCATCCTTGTCTCTGAGTTTCGCCGTCCTGAAATTCCCACTTCTTGACGGTTTGTTAGAACTGCTTCATTGAGGTAGATATCGATAACCACCTGCCGACTGTAGCGAACGGATAATAGGGACTGAGTTTCAAATCTGCACGATTAACCTCCTGCCATGTGAGCAGTGCGAAGTAATGTTATTATCCTGTTGAATGCTAGTTGAGACTGACGGGGGTGGTTAGCCCTTCGGGTCGACAGTTTAAGTCCCCGGTTGTGTTCATTGAGTCTGACGAATGTGCGTTGGGATTTCGACAGCCTTTCGGCCTATTAAAATTGACACGCTAGTAGGAATGTCTTATAGGCCTATGATCATCAACCGTCCTGGTTTAAAGCAAAATATGAAGCCATACGCCAGCGAAAAAATTCCACGGCGATCAAATTTTACTAATAGTTCAAGAACGATCATTTGTTCGAAGTCATAATCTCATTGTAAACCCGCAAACTTAATTTTAACCGAAAAGATATTACAGGAAGAAAAGCAACTTTGGCTGAATTGCGTGCTTCCTAAATTGAGTGATATGGCTAATTTGGTTGGTGATCAAGACAATAACCTTCTGAAGTTAGACGCTCAATAATTCATTCACCGTGTATTACCACGACGTGTGTCCTTGAACTGTCGCGCCTGCGTTCCCGGTCTCCACTTCACTGAGAATTGTCTGAACGGATCCAGTTAAGACCAGGCTACAACCAAATTAAGGGCATTTGAACTAAAACGCACTGCATTCCCTCGATATGCTAAAACGTTAACTAACAGTTACGATTCGCAGGTTGATCGTGACGCTTTGTTAAGACCACTTTTACTGTTTTTGTGAATACTCCAGTTTCTAAAGGAAGCAATCATACAATGTTGAACATAGTTCTCTGGAATGGTTTAATTTTTAACACATGATTGTTAATGAGTTAAAGCTAGGGAAGAAATTGCCAAAGATAAAACGGCCATATAATTTTGTGTAAATTGTTTGCTTCGTTTCTAGAACTATAACATCACCAGTGTATAGAAACTGTATTTGAATAGGACTGTCCTCTTTACCTGAGGGTTCACAGCCATCGCATCTATCACAGTGGAATGTTCCGGACTTTAAAGCTCAGAAATCATGTTGAATCAATATTCTGAGGTTTCAATTTAACATATGAACTGCCTGGATTACGTTATTATTGTAAACTTAACAATATGCGTGGCAGTGTTAACCTGGAAGGTTGAACAAAAATCATAGTTGTTCATGACACAAACGTGATCACGAGGGAGTTTAGGGAGTGGTTTCGCGCAACACTTTTTAGAATTTCACTTTACAGCTTCGGTACACCTATCATTCGATTGTTTTAAAACACTGAGTGTTGTGAATAGTATGACATGCAAATCGGCCAATTTTACCCTAAAAACCCATAACAATTACGGACAAACTTTGGGACAACGTGGAGAAACCCAGGGGCAGTGTCCTTCCGAGGCCAGGATTGAAGCAACAGTCTTGTAAAAGGAAATAACACAAACAAGCATGAGCCAAAGGCCCAGTAAGCCATGCACACGACTTACACAAACGAAAACTAAAACGGCGCCAACAACACAGCAGCACGCTCTGTTACACAATTCAAATTCAATCCATGCGCGCTTGCTGGTTTCGACCGCATGTTACAATAGAACATGTATCAAAATTTGTTTCTTCTAGATTGCTTGGCTGTTAACAACTTTAGCGAGGTTGATACACGGAAACGCCGTGACAAGGGGATGGCGTGTATCAGAAAGGGAGGCTTCAGAAAGATGGTACAAAAAGAGAAGACATTATTTTTTTTTTACCATAACCTTAATTTCGAAGGAGCATGCTCTAGAGTTGTTCCTTCCATAGGTTTTTGTGTTTCTTCGTACCAAAGGCGTACATTTTAATCTGTCATTTACCTTTAAATCAAACCACTTTGAATCTCGGTATTGGAGCATGGTGAATATGGCTCACCTTAAATGTATCGAACTTTCAAAATCAACCAGTACACGCCCTGACTACGACGAACGAGTTTAGTAGAGTGTTTGTTGGTCGATTTATGAAGTGACTGAATTTTAAAAGTGTTGACGCTCCCTATCAGTAGAAATGTCGTTTCCGAATAGATTTCGTTTATTAAGATGTATGCTGAAGTTTTATTTTGTTGACCTTTTTCGAATGCACACGTGCAATGCAGTGAGAACAAGCAAACACATCGGCGCTCATTACTTTAATTGATCACCCGTTCCACCGAACATTGAAATAACCATTTCATCACCTCATAAAATTGGATATATTTTGTTCATACATTTAGCCCGTCAAGTCTTCATCGTTTAATTGCTTATCTCTTAGTATTTAAGGAATGCGAGGGATCAGATACAATGTATGAGATGTACAAAGGCGTTTGGTACTGTATGTGCACCATTCACAGCCAGGGTCATCACCATGCACAACTGGCATACCACCACAACATAAATGCTTTATAAGTTAAACGATGAAGTGATCATAACCTGTTTGGAAAAACTGTCATATGAATTGGGCTGTTAATAGACTTAATGTGGAAGAACGAGGGAGAGTAGTTAGTTGATAAGGTAGTGAAATATTTTATTCCAGTCACTCTCGTTTTTTCCGTCCTATGAACAGTTTATTTCAGAAGACCAAAACAACTGTAGATATATTCGAAACTTTTCAATAAACTAAACTAAAACCTGCTAAAACTTCACTTACTCGGAATGAATAACGAGATTTGTTGGTGTTTTGTCATTAAGGGATAAAAATGTTCATTCTATTTACAGGTAACACATAGGTATGGTATCTTTTTTAAATTATGTTAACTGGTCTTCTAAAACGAGCAAGACTTAACAGTGAAAAAACACAACAAAATACGTAATAAGTGAAACCAACAATCTCAAATGGAAGTAGGACATTCTGTTCAATTCACTACATACATTCATTGATGAAATTATCAAATTACCTTGGGTTGCTTTCAGCTGTAACGCTTTTCACGGTAAATAAACGCAGTTCATGGAAGAACGTTCATGATAGAGAGGATCGTTCTCCAAGTCTATACGGTTTTGTATTCCACAGTTCACAAACTTTCCTGGATAATTGAATGTGATTACGTTCGCTATTAGAAGAGTTTGGGAGAATAGTTTGAGCACGCGATTTCATATATTGTATTTATAAAACGCAGTATATTGCATGTTTGTTCTGTCATCCAAAGAATGTGAGTAACCCTTTGGTTTCACGCAACAATTGACAAACAAGGTCATTTTCCAAATGTTTAACAGAGGTTGCAGAGAGATGTCATGCCTTGTGGTATCTGCGACTAGACTCTGTCATTCACATATAGTGCACCGTTTTGTCAAAAGGAAACGCTCTCTTACGGTCAAAGAGTTACACACACAAGATTGAGTGCACTCTACCTAAACAAAAGGTCAGCAAGGATTCTCTGTGGAAAGGGTTCATGGTTTCGACAAATTCGATTCTCTGTTTTGTAACGTAAATTATCTTTTAAAAAAATAACGGTTTACCAATCTGAACAAACAGCAAAACCCATAAAATGTAGGAATATTAATTCGGCCCTTGGAGTAACAAACAAATCATCGAAATTAATTGAACTGTTCATACCGAGACGGCGCTTGCGTAGATTAGAAATTAGTTCCGAATTTTAGCAAAAATTGATGAGTAAACGATCTCGTGGATTCTGATTCGTGATTTGTTGGTAGATTAAGCTTGAAAACAAAAATGACCTGAACCAGCTGTTTGAGATAAATTATCAGTCAAACAGGAAACACAAGTTCACATAATTCTAACTACAAACCCGGTCAGCTTGATTTTGTGACCATCGTTCCGAGTTGAGTAAATATTTCATTGTCATTAAAACATACATTTTCACGAAATGCACCCTTCCCATAAATTCCTTTTCCAGTTATCCGGTGGCACAAATAAGAGAGATTGTCGAATGAGGAGCAAATACGTGTGACACGTTGGCGCTGGGCAAGATGGGGAAATAAATCGTGTGTAATGTATGAAGCCCTTAACGGTTGGTGTATTGTGAATAGAAAGCAGGATGATAACCGACGGTGTTCTTAGTTACGTCGAAGGGGAAAGGTTGAATGAGGGATTTCCAGATGTGTTGAAAGAACTTTCTTGAGCTGTAATGGAACTCGGTCCGCTAAAACAAAGTCAGGAGAGGTGAGATGTGAACATGAATTTTTATTGTGTACACAGTCCAAGTTTCAGTGTACTAATGAGATTAGCTTGCTTCGAGGTCTTCTACTACTTTAGAGTGTACAGGTTCTGAAGCCAAACAGTGTGATGGTTCAGTCGAACCAAAAAGCAAAGGAAATCTTCATAGAGAAATGTTCCAAGTTATCTCCTGGCAATGAACTAATGTGCCTATAATTAAAAGTCTTGGCGAAGTGGCAGCCCGATATGAGCTTCCGAAAGTGAGTAGAGTTTACAACTAACAAAGTTCAACACAGTTATGTTAAAACAAAAGTTAATTAGGAGCAAATGGAATAAATTTGGTAAAAATCGATTGGACCTCACGCAGCACATGCTGGACATCGTGATGATTACAGCTGAGTAACAGATTTACACCATAACGTAAATTTCGGTCAGAATCAATCAGCGCACCTATTTCAACTACTCATGAGTACGCTAAAGATATGTACGTAATTCGTAGGTTGGTTCACTTTGTACCCATGCCTGGGGTTGCCAACATGAAAACATTACTGTACACCGTCCTTTTTGTTCCCCTTCTTCAATTAGTTACCGACACGAAATGCGTTGTATCGCATGACTCCATTGGTCTGTGCTTAATCTTCGTAAAAGTGCAACTGGTTATTTTTTTCAGTTGGTTAACGATATACATTCGACACTTAAGCTGACAGTTAACATTGATCACTCCCTCTCTCAGGACACATAATTTCTAGGTGGACTCAAGAAACACAAGGACCTGAACATTGCACCGCTTGAAAAATAGACACAGGCAGTCAACCGAGGTCTTTTGAATTGTGCAACAGATGTGACTGTTCATTCCACGATTATGATTTTCTTTCGACATGTTCAGTTGTCACTCACTACATGTCCGTCCTCCTCTATTCATCCTATTTATTGCGCTTCCTACCCTCAGTCCCACGCTTCCGACTTAAATTCAAGCCTTTTGATCATCAAGTTGACGACTTTACGTTGACCTGTAAGTCTGTGTACACCGGTAGTAAATTGGTTGTTTCCCATAGGCCGTAATCCGTGATTGCATAATTAAAACTGTAGATTTCAGATGAATTTAGTTTCCATGTTGTATGTCGACCAACGCCAAAACGGGTACCAGTGAGTTTTGTTATGATAAGATGTTTACAATGACACGACAATTCATTTCGTTTGCTTCGTTTGTTGCTCATCTCAGAACAGCAGTTTTAAGTATGGTCCGTCGTTAGCAAGTTTCATGACAGCAGTTTGTGATACGTCATGCCAGTACATATTTCCTAGATCATTGAAAATCTCCCGAGAAGTCAGGAGAAACAAAGTTTCAGGAAACAAACTGTTCTTCTATAAATTCTCCTCTTTAGTTGGTGCAATTGGATAAAATCAAGTGACGATTAGAATGTTATTTATCAACAAATGAATAACAGACAGTCCGTTTGGACGTATGGTTATTACTACGTTGCTGTGGTCAGGAGTTAAAACAATGTCTATCCTCAGTAGTCTGTTTTATTCGTGTTGGGTTGTTGGAACGAGGAAAATTGGTTGGCCACAGAAGCCCAAGGATTTGGACTAGCTGTTTCTGTACACACAAATCCTAGTGACAAAATCGGATTGCGACCGTCTTCGTTACTGATAAAATGCGGTACTTCGCGATGGAAGGTGCAAAACCCTCTCTTCTTGCCTGTATGTCGATCTGCATGGAGGACATGATAGAAGAAGAATTAAAGAATTGATGAAGGATGCGTAGCACTAACGCTAATCTAAAAACGTTCCTCAACATTAGTACGCTTGAGATCCTTGCTGGACACTGTTGACAAGAAAAAGGTCTACTTACCTTTGCCATTCAAAAATGACACAGAAGCGGAACTGATATCGGGTCAAATAACCAATGCCATCTACGCGGCCTGTTATGCTGCAAGTTTTATTCTCACCTTTCACCCAAACTGTGTGATAAGGCTGAAGCTCGAAAGTAACCTAACACTATTACATCATTCCCGATCAAACCAGTCGACGGTTTCTGTGAGTCACCATAATTAGGCCTCTCTAATAGGAGCTTAGTTGAAAAATTCTGCGATATTTTGCAATATTTTAGATTACTATATAGCTTAACCGAATCTCCGACAACCCATCAGTAATCCGAAATATCGTCTAGCAGGTTTAATGAGATCGGAGATTTCGACCTGTCTAGGAAGTCCTAATCGCGGGGTTATCGATTGGAGTTAACAGACAGTAACTGTGTCTCCTCTCGAGACGATCGGGCAACCTGATCATTACTCACAAGCGAAAGTGGTTGAGCGTTCACATATGATAATTCGGTCGTGCCTAATGTGAGGTCAATGGCGCAGTGGTAAACACGGTTGCCTCATGAAAGCGTGGCCGGAGTTCTAGTCCCGGCAGTGGCAAGGATATGCACTACTGACGAGCTCTAATGAGAGCGAAACTCGAGTCTAGTGCTTCTTTTCGAAAGGGGCCGACTGGAAAGTCTATGGGAATGCGACAGCTGCGATCAATTGTGGGTGATGTTCAACTTGAAATTAATTCAAGTCCTCCATTACTGATCAATAACCTAATTTTATTTAACTGTCTGCCAAATAAAATTTTCCAAAAACGGTGTTCCTTGAAATTTTGTTTCTTTCTGCGATGTTCATGACGCACCGCCTGATTATTCCGTAGGAAACTCATTAATTTATCTAAAGATTGATTGATGTGTACACCAAAACTCAGTTAATCTTAGTGGAAGGAAAAATGATATGGAGTTTAGTAGAAAGCAGCATATTTAACCATGTTCAACAGTAACTAGTGTATAGCACGTTTTGGACTGTCACTCACGATAACACATCCTTCTCTACTTATTTCCGGGGAATGATCTTACGTATTTCATCATCTAAATTTGTGAATTGACAAGTTACCGGTAGTAGATTCAAAACCATTTCCCACTGCTAATCACTCTGTCCATATATTTTTTTTTTACATAGACAGTCATAAATATGAATTGGAGTATTCATATGACTGCTAACTTATCAACATGGTTGCCGATTTTTGCGTCAGTTTCAACTTGGCCTTTATGTAGCCCGTCTGATGAGAAACCATAGTTTTCAATTCTGTACTAACCAATCTGTGTAGCGTACTCAGAAGCAAACAATATTGTATCGATCAGCTTCATCAATACCTTCAAAATAGGTGCATAATTCCTGTTCAGTTGATCAGCGTTGGAATAAAATTTGTTTCACATACTAAAAGGTTTGCCAGAAGTCGACAAACGAGAAAGCATGGTGGGCAGTATATGAGTGAAATTGTAGGTGTATTCGGATGGAATGTTGGAAAAATTTGTGATAGTTACGAGAGATTTGTGGGGAAGATTGCTCAAGCCGTATCGATCGTTACCAGCGATACCAGCACTACAACTCGGAAATTAGACCCATCAACACTACAAACAAAACGGAACGGTCTTTACTTTTAGCAGGTAAGAAGGAGTTTGAAGAAGTGCACGTTTACAATATTCTTTTTGTCTGTAAATCTTCCTAAGAATTAAGAATTGGTCGAATTGGTACCACAGAACTTTAGCCGAACAAAATAAAGATATACCATGTTGTTGCAAAATGCTTGCCCTGTTTGTTGAAAGTTTGATACGAAAGTAAGTTTTATCGCAATCACTCGTTAGATTTGTGACAAAAGAGGCTGGCTGGAAAGTTTACCTGACCGCAAAACCTGCAACCAACTGTGAGTAATGTTCAACTTGCAATTAACCAGAATTGCCGACTACTTATCAGTAGCCTCCGAAAGCTATTAGTCTGTACAATTGCTCCCAATTTCTAAAATCACTGAGTTTACTTCATATGGACGCGGGTACTTTTTGTTTTCGAAGGTCACACATTTTTTATGCGCGGTTGATGTTTGTACTGTCAGGACTACTAGAAAGTAGCCGTTGGACAGTCTGCAACTACAACGTGGAACATTTCGTCAATAACCACGTTTTGTTTTGGGCAATTACAAATGTTTTAGGAATGTGATCTCATTTAATTACTTATTATATCCGTTAACTTTAACTGGTCGCGAGAGACAATAAATTGGTAAGTGTTCAGAAACCGAATACATTGAAATACCAGCCTGGAAGGTAGTGAAGGACTGTCCTCGTGCGACTGTGCTGCGCAACGTACCTGGTTCCGGCTTCTCAGCGTACACTGAAATAAGAGTTTTCTAAACTAACCTGAAGTCGTTTTACCGGTTCTAGCCAGACACTTATTGTTGCAGGCATACTGATGCGGACAAACTGCAGTTAAGTTCTGTCTCTTAATTCAACTCGGAGTCCGATGCTGACTATCTTATGCGACAAGAATGAATTATAGTCATCAGATCACACAGTCATAAAACAAGTGAGCACCCAAGTTGCATAGACTTTCTATCCCACCATCTTCATAGTGACAAACTGCTTCACAATATGACCGGTTCTACTGACGAAAAGAAAGTGTAAACATCAAAAGATACTAGTCTCGTTCTGAACTTCATTATATGTCATTCAAGTGGACTACAGTTCTGTACATTCCACTAATTACGCAGAAGCATACTTATTGTTTAAAATCGTTCCGTTGTTAAAGTGAGCATATTCCACCCAACGTTCAACTTACGCTAGCCATGCCAGCAAAGGAGAACCTTTATAAAATTTGTACCTGTAAACACCTCTGTATGAAGTGCTCTCTATCTCCAGACCAGTGGCACTTTAAGTTTACAGTTTTGTCGTATCGATCGTCGAGGGTGTACGGTACATCAGTTTCTCATTCTAGTCCAATAATTTTCAACCTTGTCGAAGCTTTCCTATCTCTATGACGGATAAACATCATTATGTGTTCGACTCTTTTCCCGAATCACTTTCCGGTAGAGGAAGTCTGTATTCATACGTCTTATTGGAATAGTTTAACTGTGTCAGCTGTTTATGCTTCATGGGGCACACTGTACATTAAATTTAATATAAAGCCGAATGTATACAGTCAACATTCAATAAACGGCGTCAGCAAGATATACCGACAGGGGTTTTCAAACATTTGTTACTCTGACTAACATTCATTTGTCACATCCAACGCTTTAGTCACTCGTGAGATGTAGTTAACAGCTGATTCGTATACTCAGTTGAACCTGACAGCTTAGACAATTCTCAATTCTACATGTATCTTCAATTAACCTTGACAGTTTAGGGTCATTTATTTATATTTATGTCCAGATGCACATCGAACATCATTGATTCTTTCAACTATGTGCGACAATCAATACTATCTTCTCGGTCATAACTCCTGGTAGCTTACCCTCGCTTTCCTTGTTTGCCAAAATTGACTAGTATGAAGTATTCGAACAGCACATTTGAGGGCCACCGTTTAGAAATGTGCTAACTCATTGTTGTTACCTTCAGACAGAGTACAAATTGGACGAGCATACATGCAAAACATATTAAATCCAGTGACTTCTAAGATAGCTCAAAAATGTGACTGCTAACCATTCTGCTTTGTGAACTGAATTCTTCTCAGTTAGAGGTCCTCGAAAAATTAAGTCACTAACTTGAAACTGTATACCTATATGCTATTGAAAGCAGAGATATCACCTACGATAGCTGCAATCGTAGTTCTGGAACGAATTTTTTCTTTGGACAAAAAGTCGAAATTATGTGGTTGAATATTAATGGATTACGTGAAAACTAGCTTTTTCTCATTGAGCGTTTGTAGAACTTGGAATGCTCCACCAGACCATGTTCTTTCTGCTAACTTTGTAGGAATTTTCGGGGCTCGCCCTGACTAACATTTTTCACATTAATTCAGATACTGCTCCCTTTTTCCCCACTTTAGTCCATTGCTGAGGACTTTGAGATTCTACGCATCGAAATACGGAATTCCCAAAAGCACCTGCTTCCTATTTCAATCTCCAACTCACCAAACCACTGAACTAACATTTCTCGTTTGAATGACTTAGTTTATGTAGTGTAAAAGAAAATGTTCGGGTTCGGTAGGATGGTTCACCTCCTCAAGATAGATAATGGATGCGCCATACCCCGTATGTGGTGCCAAAAGCTTTGTACGCTTATACTGATTTATTACTGGTCAGTCATTGACGTTCATGTGCACGATTCGGGTAGTTATCCATTTTTCACTAACCTACCTATATTTATAAGGTTTGAATCCGAGGACTGAGTCTATAC
>LOND01001828.1:56166-73495 GCA_014220965.1 Paragonimus kellicotti | reverse complement strand
GTTGACTTGAGGGACCCCACCCCGAGTCTCTGACTCAAAAGTCTGACCTGCGAGACAACAGGATACAGGGTTTTCTTGGGGACCCTACCCGGAGCCAATGACTCAAAAGTCTGACTCACTTGGCAGTGAGGGGCTTGCCTAGCCCGAGGGCGCAGTGAATAAGACATTGATGTCTGATTCTGAGCACTGCTGCGCGCAGTGGATGTACTCAAAGCTACATCGGGCTTTTGGGTGATAGATGTTTTTCGACCGTATTGGATAATACGCCGGCGGTCACGGTCAACCGTTGGGCGATCGGAGTGCTCTTTGTTTGAGGGTACCTTTTCTAACCCCCTTCTTCCTGATACGGAAGACAGCAGTGCCGCAACTATAAAAATAGTTCTGCTGTATGCCCATAGGATCGTGCCTCACTACCTAAGCACTCCTACGCGGTCAGTAGTGCGACATACAATCCTATGAGTGTAACTGCTTTTCGTCTGGCTGCTCCCCTTTGGCCTGTCTGACAGGGTTGAACCTGGAAGGACCGGAGTCCTAGTCAGCATAGCCCGCCGGATCAAAACAGCACACAAGCCCGACCACCTCGTCAAGGTAGCAGTATAGGTCGGGTGCGCTCCCAGTCGTCAGGACAACGTAGCTGGTTGTGCAGAAGCAAGTATGTGAAAGGTAGAACTCATAAACTACATTCCGAGGCCAGCTGTTGTTAATCACAGCTGTTTTGAAACATATTAAGACCGCATTAGGGCCAGAGAGAAAGACTAGTGGAAACCTTCAAAACGATTTCTTAGACACTCAGGAACAGTGGAATTATTGCGCAAGAAAAGTAGGCTAGAGTAGACACTGAATCCTACATGCGTGTGCTGAAAAACAAGTGTCTGTGTGGACAAGAATGTTTCCATAAATACCAGGTTTGACAACCAGCGGTGTCGGTAACTTAGTCATTGTTCCAATTGCATTCGAAATAAGACACATGCCTCCCCTCGGTTGTTTGGTTGTTGCTCCCTCCGACAATGCATGCATACCTGGCAGTTAAACAGGCAGAATACGTGCGTTCCATCCTAGAGCACATTTCTGTCTAATCTTCCTGTTGGTCTGTTAGAACACAGTTCTAGTACTCTACAGCACCACATGTTCTTGCCTGATACAACGCGTACGATATGAATAGCACAAACAAGCAAAGTAGCAACCACAATGAAGGTCCTCAGAGTTGGATACATTCATATAATTAACGCGTAAAAACGACAAGACGTGGTAACACATGCTATATTCTCACATGTACTTGACTTGACATCAGATGCAAACAAATAGTGAACTAAGATTTATCTGTTTGCAGTAACCGTCCCTACCGAACGATTTATTTAAGACTATGGTAACCAAAGATCAGTGGCTCCGATAGTTGCGAGGTGTTTAGTGGTGAAATTCAAACAGGCAAACAAAAGCGTGACGTTCATGCACAATCAGCCAGAACGTCATATATTTGGAACAGTTAGGGAGGTTGTAAGTGACAACCGTTGTGCAAAAATGAATTCACCTTAACAGCTTGGGTTATTGGAAGAGTAGAAATGAACACCTTCAGTTGCATCCTTCAATCATCGTACATTTTCGTCTCCTCAAATTTCAACTGACAGCAACCGACGTGTATGACGGGAACGTATGACAATACGCAACAACGAGGCAAATAAAGTGTGATGTGAAACACAACACAAAAATAAATGCGCGTTTAACATCGGAGACCAAGTAGACGTGAGACTATGGTAAACGAGGATTGGACAAGTTTGAAGAGTGATTGAACGAACAGCTTACTGTCATGACTGGTACGAACGCCAGTTTTTAAATTGATCATGATCCTTGTGATTGACAGATTAATGGTGAAAAACCAGAATAGTTAACCAATCGCATCAGCTCCTTTAGAGAGGGGTTCAGTGTGACGAACGAACAAATCACACGTACTCATTCCGACATTCAGTTGAATATCTCGACGCAGCTGTGGGGTATAGACGAATTTCGAAGGCAGAGAATTAAGAACATGAAAAATCGAGTGAACCATCACTGACGGAAACCGAATCAATGGATGAGGAAAATCCGTAACAAACAGCATCAGCTAAAACGATCAAAAGTGGACTAAATTGCAGGCGATGGTTAGGCGGCAACCTCACCAAACTACGTCGAAAGTTCACGTTACAAACGTTATTGCACAACCGATGGGACTCATTGAACTTTGTTGTATTATTTTTTGTCATACTACGTCTCTGATTGCCGCTAGTGCTGAAAGTTATCCAAGAAATGAAAACGAATAAGTGAAATAAAGAAATCAGCAAACTCAGCAAAAGAAGGTAATAAGAATGAGCTAACAAATTTAAGGGTACAGACTCGCCATTGATTGTAACAGTACTAGTGCAACTCAGTAATCATCTGTATTCGCATGAAAAGTTTATGCTTAACTGGACCCTAAACCGGAGTAGTGGGAATAACACGTACGAACAACACAGCGTTCAGTCAACGTCTGACTTGCACCATTTGCATCGCGAACCATACATTACACTGAACGAGTGTTTGTATCTATCGATCGTAGAACTGTTCAATCAGAACACAGCTGGAACAGCCAACTGAAGTAATGGCAACGCATGACCATTAGAGTATTTGAGTGTTTCAAGCTGACGAACTGAGGGGTCGTTCACTTTCCAAGCTAAGACGCCACATATCACAACTTTACGTAGAACGGTAAACACCCTCATAGGCCACGAAAACATTACTTTCTGAAAATGGGTACCACGTTCTGTTCACGCGGATAATATAGAAATCACAAGAGAGGAGAAGACGACGGAGAATCGCGAGTTAAAGAAAAACTAAACAATCACGATGGCGGGTTAGAGTGTACTGCGATAGTAAACGGAACATACTGTAAGCCACCGTTTGGAAACAAAGCTAGTTTTTGTGTAAATTAAAGCGTGAGGCGAACCACACGTTAATTCTGATTGCGCAAACTCTTCATTGGATGCTAGTGTACACTTCCGATGTATTTAGGACACCGACACAATTTTTTTTAGCGGCGTAGCCAATGTGTTCTGTCAGAAATGTGTATTCAGTTTGTACACCTTCAGTGACAAGAGAACGTGATTCACATCGCTTCGTTATAGAACACAAAAATGTCTGCAATTCAGCAACCTGAAGCCAGTTAACGATGTCGAAGAGCCCTCAACTCATATAGAGAGTCCCTGTTCCACTGACAGCTCAGCTTTTCTCAAGGAACTTATCGGGTTGCAATCCCGCAAACTAAGCCGACTTGGCGTTTTCTCATCGATCGTTCTTAATATATGTGCGGAATCGTCATGTCAATTTGTAGCTGCGTTATTTATTCCGTGTTTCAGACAGCGCAACGTCGGTGATCGTTGTAAGTCATCACAAATCACAATAATTCCTAAAAAAGGATAAGCCGAACATCAAGTAATCCTATGCACATCTGCAGCAGGGGAAGTTTTTGGAAAACTCATTCTTGCTAGAAAGTATGTTCAGGTAGACATTACGGATTCTAGTCAGTTTGCTTATCGTCGCCCACGCCCAACCTTGGATCCCCATACCTGTCTAATTCATTCCATTTTGTTGTCGCTTGTTGGAAAATTAACCGCCATCCGCATAAGCTTCTTAGACTACAGTGATGCGTCTAGCTCTGATGCTACTCCAGTTTATCAAAAAACCTAGAATTCATATTCCAACCGTCGAACTCTTACGCGATTAGTTTACAAATCGAAGTCTGCTTACTTCCGTGCTCAAATTCCACCACCACATACCGCTGGCTCGGGTGTTCTACATGAAAATTCTCTAGCCTTTATAATTTTCAATTTTTTATTGCATCTATGCCGGCGGACTATCATACTTTTATCACGAACTATGCATATGATATGGTGTTGGGCATTGAACACACAACCAGGTTTTCTTCTGCCATCTTACTAGACAGTCTTTCCAAGCTAGCGAGGTGATCGAAGTCCCGCAGTTTTGCTATCACTTATGTACAGAAATCAACTTGTAAATAGTGAACACTTAACTCGACTGCTTCTGTTAAATGTCTGGAGATTACTTTGAATAATGTGATGTGGTCGTTTCACGTTAGTAGTGTTTTCACCATTCACAAAACGCTCGTCTTAAGTCCGGCGTTGAAAACCTGTCTCTATTACACGCGACTTATTCAGACGATCCATCAACGCCTATGTGCGCTTCTCTACTGCATGTCCCGCCCACCAGTCGTTTTCCCTGTTTTTTTTTGTCAAGCAACTTTGAAATTTTTGATAGACTTCTAAAATATCTGTCGCGTTGCAATGGCTCGCTGATTTTACCGTTTGTCTTCATTTCACAGTTTGCAGACACCTTTCAGCAATAATCCAATTTTAATTACTGGATGAGTAGTCGAGGATTTGGTTAATTTCAAGTTGAACATCACCCACAATTGATCGCAGCTGTCGCATTCCCATAGACTTCCAGTCGGCCCCTTTCGAAAGAAGCACTAGACTCGAGTTTCGCTCTCATTAGAGCTCGTCAGTAGTGCATATCCTTGCCACTGCCGGGACTAGAACTCCGGCCACGCTTTCATGAGGCAACCGTGTTTACCACTGCGCCATTGACCTCACATTAGGCACGACCGAATTATCATATGTGAACGCTCAACCACTTTCGCTTGTGAGTAATGATCAGGTTGCCCGATCGTCTCGAGAGGAGACACAGTTACTGTCTGTTAACTCCAATCGATAACCCCGCGACTAGGACTTCATAGTTGGTCAATTAATAAACAATGGAAGATTGAGTCGTGTGTTCCGTACGTCAACCAAGCGTACGCCGCACCAAGCATTATTATCCAGGTTCACTGGCAGTTAGGTAAAATCACAAGGTTTGCAGTCAACGGAATATGACGACCGCGGTTGTTGCGTTGAATAAACAGGTAGGTGTCGCTTGTCTCATTAGGAACATCAAGATCATTGAATTCGTTGGTTAGGAACACGAGGAAAAAACGTATAGCCGTCATAAACATGCACACACCCATACACTCGCTTGGGTTCAAACTTATATCACCGCTCTCCTCTTTTGACTATAAAAAGTTTCTTTTACAGTACTCCTCGTTACTGTTGTGACGAAAGACAGCTCGAACCGCGGTATCGTCTGATCAGGCTCAAGGCCTTTTGTGATTTAATCGGTTGACAGTCGTAATGACTGTACATGACTGATCTCGGACATCGGAGGTCTCACGTACAGGATCATTGCTCAACTCCGGGTCAAACTGTCTAATGAAGGTTCAAACCAACTCCAGACGACACGTTTCGGAAATTGCGTCTGCAGGTGAAATCTTGTGCGTAATTTTTGCTAGCTAATAAAACTGGGCAAGACCAGTACCAACTGCAGCCATATTTCAATGACTGTACGATCAGCAGTAAGTAGGCTTTTGTGGACTGATGCTGCGCAATAACCTACCTAAAAATTGGTTCGGCTGCCAACAGGTGTTCTGTAAAAGATCATGTGATATGCACCTCGGAAGGGGGAATGGCAAGATCGTAGTGGTTAATACAATCACTTGTTAATGTAGTTCTCGTGCTTGACTGCATGGCTGGAATGCTAACTCACCAGCTGTGCCGTCAATCACAGTGGCATAGTGTTCAAACAATACACACGCGTTAACAGTAAGCGATGCGTCAACATGGTTGAGTAACGACAATGAAACCTGTTGGTTCGGGTAAATGTATTTCGACAACAGTTTTATTAGTAAGGGTCACACAGTCCTAAAGATATATGGCCAGATGTTATCACACGGAACGTGGTAAACTGTTGTAGACTTTTTTTTTTAGTCAAAAGGTGTTTTATTCTGTATCCCATTCGTAACACTTACTCTGGCGACTCCGTATTTCTAAGAGTGACTGGCGTGAAAGCCAAAAAAACAAATAACTCCTTAAATGCACCGTTCATAGCAGTCCCTGCCTAGCCACTACGTAGCTCTGTCGATGGCCTAAGTAAATCGTGTCCGATAAGGCTGACATCAAGCGGGAAGCGTGATCGAACTATCACACACTATGCTACTGATTGACGCATGCCCGACTTTTGAAAATACGCCCTAGAGAACGATTACGTTGCTCATGAAATTATCCAACCTGATGCGGGCTAACTGAGAAGAGCAAAGATGACTAACACATACATTTGTTTACAACTTTGTCCAACACTCAGAATAAAAACGGGTTGCATACAGGTAACCCTCTTTTCAACGATAACCAAGCGTATTGTCAAGGCCGTAAACATTTCCATTATTCTTGTAAATATCAGTACCACAATAATATCAACCGATGGTATATTAAAACGATTCAGTATCAAACATACCGCGCTCTGTAAGGAATTGAGAACACCAAGCTTGGAGTAAAATTTCGCATGGTGTAGACACAAAGGGCGTTCCGTATAGGCAAGTCCGGTCGTTTAGCCTAGCCGACATGCCTTTGCCAAAGGGTATACGAAAAAGAGCGATATTGTCCGCGTTCAGCATCATTCAACTGTCTGTTCGTATTGAACGCAAGTACTAACAACCACTTCACTAAGGCTTTGTTCAATAAATGTTCAAACTCCCAAATTTATGTTTTGCTCGTGACAAATTGGCTCGAGAAGAATAACTTTCCACTACCTCAATCGTATGTCGACTGATCATGTACTGCATTTTGGCGGTAGACGAGAAGTACAGTGGTTAAAAATGCCCATTCAGAAAGTGATTTCTGCGTTGATTATGACGATGTTTCAGTCGGAAGAAGTGGTTAGGCAACCGGAAACACGGCACGCGGTTTCGTATTTGGTAGGCTAATATCCAAAAGCCGGACGAGACAGGGCTAGCATGAACATTTCAAAAAAAACAGATCAATCAGATTGGACACAAGCAAAACAAGCTGGCTGAGGTACATCACGCAGAGTGAGGCAAAATAGAGATACATGCTGGCATTTCTTTCAGTTGAATCAGCTGTGAACATGAAACAGATTCCGTGCATTACAAACTTAGAGACAAACAGTGGGGTGACAAGCGTCACCATCATCATAGACAGCAATACATCAGTAGTTCACACTGATGCTTAATTGTCATACAACCACGAGGAAGGAAAAACCTGTATACGAAGAGAGAAGGAAAAAGAAGGGGGACGGGGAAAGGGACCTAACTATTGAAAATAGCCACGTTTACGTACAAGCATTCGACACCAAGGTGCCTACACCTTGCAAACAAACAACCAAGCCACAAGTGAAAATTAAGCGTCAAGGGTGGAATCGCGTCAATCAACATTCAGGTAAGATGATAGCAGAACGCTGAGCCGCTTCGGTCACCCACGTGCACACAGCTTTCAGGTCCGAATAAATATTGCTACGCTTGTCATGTAATCTCGGGTTCTGATAGAGACCGGTCTTGAATAAACTGGGCCAATGTGGCGACTAAGATACGTTTGGTGACTGGCGAGGTGGGATCTCGAGCAACAGATTCATCAGACTGAGGCTGTTGCGTCATCAGCTAATTCAACCGCTTCAGGATGCGTTCGGCCACTTGCCGAGACAGTTATCAGGTCTGAGTAACTAAACGTCAAAGCAACTGTAATCTAACTGGGAGTTACAACAGTTAGATAAGCTGCATTCACCATCGTAGAGGGTTGTTCCTTTAGTGATCTGAACTACGCGCAATTGTACAGCCACATATGCACGACCTTGAACAGGCCGTAAATTGTATTTCAAATCGTTTGCCAGGCAGCCACTCTTGTCGCGAAAACAGAAATGTCCTTTTCTTAGAGTAGTTTGATTTGGCCCATTGCTCTTGTTGTGAGCGTCAGTTAAATTTTCAGGATAGCCATCCTCTGGTCAATTTTTTCACAACTCTCATTCCGCTTGAAATTCATCAAGGGTAAAAATGAGTCTATCTCCCTGAAATGAGGCTTTGTTCAAACCACGTCTGTATGCAATCGGATCAAAAATGAAGGACCTGAAGATAGTAATCACTCCATGCTGCTTTGCAATGGACTGAACGCCGAAGCATACTATCCATACGTCTAATGATGAGTATGTCTAAAAATGTTCAACTGTTGTTCGACTCAGTTTCGTGAGATAAAGATTAATTCGGGTTTGATGTCAAAATGATTGAAAAACAGATCAGCACGGTCAATACCAGTAAAAAGCAAGTCATTAGCGTATCGTTTGCACAGCAGAGCTTCGGCAATATCACTTGTGATGTTTGATGACTACTGTCAGCTAGCCTAACAGACTACCCATAACCATACAGCTTGTCTGCGTACAGATCCTTCAGATCTAAAACCCTCATTATCTGCGTATAAGACAACTAAATCTGTACGATATTCAAACGGAACAAATCCGACTGGAGATTGAGCCGCATAAAAATTTAACTGTTACTTATGGGCCGTGAGGTCACTGACTGGGGTTAGTAGGATACTCAGTTTTTTCTAAAGGGGGTCGGAGTATTACTCACAAGCGAAAGTGGCTGAGCGTTCACATATGATAATTCAGTCGTGCCTAATGTGAGGTCAATGGCGCAGTGGTCAACACGGTTGCCTCATGAAAGCGACGCCGTGGCAAGGATATGCATTACCGACGAGCTTTAACAGTAGCGTAATTGCAATTCGGTAGACCTTTCCAGAGGAGCTGACTGAGAACACTGTGAGAGTGTAAAAGCCGCCATCAGTTGCCAGTGACACTCAATTTATATTTCTCTTAAACCAAATGTCTTTTGAGCAAAGTGGGTATAACCATTTGCCGATGGGGATTAAAATGTTCACTAGCCAATCGCCAAATTTACGGTAAGCACAATTCTTCATGTACAAGACCAGGTGTACAAATTTCTCGTCTTTATAGTTTTGGTGAACCTCTCACTAGGAATATTTCGGTGCCTATTGACTTTAGCCGCCTATATTGAGTTTCAGGCACGCCCATTGAATAAGAGTATTCGGAGAGGCCTTGCAACCTGAAATCCCATCAATTCGCTGGTTTTAGACGTTTTGTTCATTTTAAGTACTTCCTGGTCTTTTAAAATGTTCATCCACCCGGTACAATGGCGCTTAACCAGGACGACAACACAAGAGCCTTTGTTCCGTCGAAGAATTGCCAAATGATCCAATACTCCATAGTCCGATAACGTTCTTATTTTGGGTAACAGTGCGGAAAAACTTACCAGAAATATTTTCGACTTTTGCCCGAAACCAATTCGCTTCAACAGATGTCGGAGACAGGTCGTTCAGCACATCTCCGTTCTGTTCTGATGAAGGTGTTAGGAAGGGTCCAGTAGTGTTTCAAGTACTATGCAGCGGGAGCAGGAGTCCGCAAGTCTTCATAACTAAGCAATACGGAATGCGAACAGTATAGCTGATGGCATGCGATGAACACCGACAGCAAAGATCTGCACAATAGTAAACAACGTGGACCAAAAACGTTAGTAGAATTCGACTCATGACATGTTACCAACACGAACGAAGCAATAACGAAAACCCCTCCGGACTGAGTGCAGGCCAAAGGTAAGAAAAACCAAGAATGTCAACTATGGATTTGTTGTTTGTGGATGCAAAATCAACTGTCCTGACTGTGGGTAGGGATTGAACAGATTAGACAAATCAAAGGGTAAATACGTAACAGTGGCTGTGCAGGGAGTAAAGGCAGCGAGCGATAGTAAAAAAGATACACTCGACCGGATCGAATGACAAAAAAACAGAACCATCGTATGACCAGTCACATATGCCATTCGTTCGACTTGAGCAGCGTATGAGAACTGCACATGAATGTGTACGCGCGGTTGTCCATATGAGTTCAACTACGAGACAGTTCCAGCTAACTGCCTGCCAGCAGTTCAGTCATCTTTAGGTACGTTGGTAAACAGATATGACATGGATTCATCGTTATGGATGCGCCGAATGGCTTCAGCTAGCAGCACACTGATGTCCACGGTGCGGATTTTGTGACATTGCATCTTCTGCACTTCATGCGGAACCGTATTGGTGACGACTACCTCGTCAATGTGACTCTCTTCCAACTGCTGTGGAGCGTCCGCGCTCAAAAGGCCATGTGTGGCAAACACAAACACCTGAACGAAAAGTATGATAATTAGTAAGGCGTTAATTGATTAACCGACAATTACAGGGAGTTAAAATCATTAGGATATGTTTATGTACAACGGCCCTGAACCTGGCCCGGGCCGCCACTCAATGCAACAATGACGTAAAATAACTCAAATAAAGATAATCACAAAAGAGGACAAAAAGGGCAAAATATGATTAAACAGAAGAGCTAGATATGTTACGGATGCAGGAACGCCGATGACTACGGCAGACTGCCATCTCGGACAGCAGTTACAACCATCGATTTGGGTTTTTACGAAGACCCTAAAAATACAGGCGACAACTTGAATCAACAGAACATTGAAAGTTTCGTGACCATGTCGCTGCTTCACTACCCCGCGGTTTTACACAATAATGTAATGTATGCTGAGGCAAACGATCGGCTGACGAGTGGCTTAAGCGACCCAACCATCACAAACTATACAGCCTGATCATTTGACCCTTCAACTGTTTATCTACAGTATTTCAAAATACACAGCGTCGAATGGTCGCGTTGTTCAAGCAGCCATCCCACTTGATGTGGGTCAATTGGTGGAGACAACGAAAGCAGGCTGAAAAGCTAATAAAATATAAATAGCTTACGGAGGACACAAACGATGACAGTTTGACACCACGTTACATATGGGGTCAGATATTGTGAAGCTGACAAAGCCTATATAAGACAAATCTACGTAATGGGGGCTCGAAATCGCAACTGTTTGATTGACGCATTGAGTCATCATCAAGCCAACTTGAGAAAACACGTGAATAAACAGGACCTGATAGTACCGTATCCTCTTAATGCAGACATTCATCACTGGCAGTCACGTGAAACAATATTCATATACATGCATAGATATCCATATTGACTGACATTCGTAAACCGTGTGCATTATTTATGCACGGTTCGCGCGGGTGGAACTCTAGGTCAACGTTGGCGAGAATTGCGACCTCGAAAACACATCCAACTTGTCACGGCGCTGGCTGGATCGATAGATACTGATGGCTGTTTCACTGTAAGACGCATTTCACAAACTAACAAAACTGCGTCCGTTGTATTAATAAAAAAAAGGTGAAGGAGAAAGTCACAGTTAGAGATTCCGAGAAAACAGTAACCAACTACTTCGAATAGAAATAATAAGAATCCATCAGCCGTCACAACGAGACTGGACCTTGACGTGGTGTGACGGCTTGCGCATCTCGATGACCTATTGGGCTAAACTGGACGGTGTGATCACCACACCGATAGAGTCACTCATACCAGGCAGGCCAATGGGTAGAGGTCTGACAAACCAGTCTCCTGGTCCTCCAGGTTGGGGGTTGGAAGAAGGTTGGCATCTTTTTCCGGAAAAAGTACCAGTTCTGGTACATTGCCACCCAACCGCTGCCTTGCGGTACAGGCTTTTGAGCCAAAGGCTTTGGTTGAGAACCCTAATCGTTCTCCTGTCTAGGTCTGGGCGTCCTGGCAGTATCTCAGCCCACACACAACCATGAATTCACAATAACAATAAATCCATACTGCATCGGCCGTCTCGCAGTATAAACCGGGTCGCCCTATCTGCTGCATACAGCAGGGTGGATAGGCGAAAACATGCTACTGCTGACCCACTGTCCTATCAAATTTAGCTCTCAGGCCCCTCCCGACCTCCATTTCTGATAATTACTCTACAGGTCCCACAACAGATGTAGCTAACTGTAGTAACACTGAGCCGGTAAGTTCCGTCTCTTGCCTTTCAGCTTCAGGCCTCCCTCGTCCCTTGCTTAGACCTAGAACGCGAATTAATATAGGTGCCTTCAACGTTCGCACGCTAAAACAGATAGGTCAGCAAGCGGCTCTCGCACGAACGCTAGACTCGTTGCACGTTGATGTCTGCTGTATCTCGGAGACTAGAATCCATGACAGTAGTCAACGTATGAAACTAACAGCACCCGCATTGTCTACCCGATACTGGTTATACACTTCGGGCGACTCCACAGCCGCTGTTACAGGTCAGGCTGGGGTAGGTATAGTTCTCAGCACGACGGCCGCAGCCGCATTAGTAGATTGGATTCCTGTTAACAGTAGACTTTGTGCCGTCCGCTTGGCAGGTTCTGTTAAAACCAGCTCTAGACGCAAGACTTTCAGAAATTTATTCATTGTGTCTGCTTATGCTCCTACTGACTGTAGTGACATCGGCGTCAAGGACGCATTTTACTCGGATCTGGCCACTCTCCTTCGGTCGACACGTGGCTCTGATATAGTCGTTTTGGCCGGAGATATGAATGCCCAGGTCGGTCGCCTTGGTGAAGCCGAATCTCGTTTAGGTGGTAGGTTTGGGATAGCATCACATCGATCAGATAATGGTGGGCGATTGTTGCAGCTGTGCGCTGAGCATAATCTATTTTTAGCCAGTACTGGTTTTAGGCATCGTGCACGTCAATGCTATACTTGGCGCCCGCCTTCTCCGAATCAGGCCTGGTCTCAGATAGACCACATAGCCGTTAGTTATAGGTGGCGGGGTTCCATTCAAGACTGTCGTTCTTATTGGAGCACGTACTTGGATTCAGATCATGCGTTGGTACGTTGTCGTTTTGTTCTTACTTTTGCTGGGCAACGACCCCACCGACAGCAACGGTTAGCTGTTGAGAAACTGGCTTTACCATCGGTAAGGCATAATTACCAAACCAGCTTAGAAAGCTGCCTTAGTGGTACTCACTCCGAAGACCCTACTAGCTGCTGGACTCAAATCTCACAGGCCATTCAGAAAGCAGGTAGTGTAGCATGCGGCACAGGGGTACATGGGGTAAACAAACATTGGATTTCAGAGAAATCCCTGGAGTTGTTAGAAGCCAGACGGAAGGTTCCTTCTGGTAGTTCACACACAAGTCTAGAAGAGATATCCGTAGGAAACTGAAACGTAGTCTAAAGGCTGATCGTGAGGCTTGGTTAGTGGAAAAAGTTAAGGAAATGGAAACCGCATTTGCCTCAGGGAACATCGGTAAACTGTTTAAGCTGATCCGTGCCACCGGTCCCAGGCGACCGTCGGTCAGTGAAGCTATCAGCGAGGTAGATGGTACACTAATCTGTAATAAGTCCAGAAGGTTAGAGCGTTGGGCGGAACACTTTGAGGGTCAATTTAGTTGGCCTGCTGCTTCTATTGCGTTGCCGCCACAAACTTGTGATGTAGCACCCTGGTCGGTAGATTTGGAACCACCCACTGAGACTGAGGTTCGCAATTGCCTTTCGGCTCTCAATCGTAATAGGGCTGCTGGCCCAGATGATCTCGTGCCGGCACTTTTCAAAGAAGGTGGCGAGGCGTTAGTAGAGGCATTGACTCAGTTGTTTCAACTTGTGTGGACGACGGAGACCATCCCTCCGTGCTGGGGTCACTCGATAATAGTTCCCATATTTAAGAAAGGAGCCCGGGGCTCTTGCGAAAACCATAGAGGGATTAGTTTGACCCCAGTCATTTCAAGGGTTCTAGCATCAATTATACTTCGTCGACTCACTGCAGTTCGGGAAGTAAACATTAGGAAGAACAGGCTGGGTTTCGCCCTGGGCGGGGTTGTATAGATCACATTTTCACCCTTCGCCAAATTCTGGAGCAGCGTCATGTGTACCGCCGGCCAACAATCGCCGTATTCCTCGACTATAAAGGTGCGTTTGATTCGGTGGACCGATCTACACTTTTAGAGTCGCTTAAACGTAGGGGTGTACCGACTAAGTATGTGAACATACTGTCGGCGCTTTATTCCCATACCTCAGCTCAGGTTAGGGTTTACGGTGAACTGTCTGACAGTTTCAGCACCAGGAGCGGCGTACGTCAAGGCTGTCCCTTTCGCCATTTTTGTTCAATTTCGTCATAGACGAAATAATGGAGGACTGTCTGCGGCACTCAAATGATGCCGGCGTGGACCTCCTACCTGGTGAAAGACTGACTGATCTTGATTATGCTGACGATAAGGTATTGCTGTTGACAACTTTCAAGCGGCACAAACAACACTGGACGCTATTTCGCGTTCTGCTAAGTACTTCGGAATGCGCTTTGCAGCCTCAAAATGCAAAGTGCTTCTGCAAGATTGTTGTGATCACGTAGATTTAATGTTAGATAATGAAGTCATGGAGATTGTTGACCGGTTTGTATACCTGGGAAGCTGCATCAGCGGTGGCGTCGGAGGTGTAGGGAATGAAATAGAAGCGCGTATTTCCAAGGCTAGGGCGGTGTTCGCTAATCTAAGACACCTATGGCGACAGAGAGGTATTTCCCTAAAGCTTAAGGGTCGTGTATATCAAACAACAGTGAGGGCCGTATTACTTTACGGCAGCGAAACCTGGCCACTCAGGGTAGAGGACGTGAACCGTCTCCAGGTATTTGACCACCGATGTCTGCGTTCAATCGCTCGTATCGGGTGGCACCAGCGAGTAAGCAACGAGGAGGTTAGGAAGCGGGTGTTTGGCACTGATTGTCAAACGAGTTCTCTTGTTCAGTCGCTACATTTGCACAGACTTAGATGGTTGGGTCATGTACTAAGGATGCCAGCTAGTCGTTTGCCACACCGAGCACTGTTTGCGGACGCTGCGGCTGACTGGCGCAAGGTGCGAGGTGGACAGATGATGACCTGGCGTAGACAAATGAAATCGTTCACGAAGGGGTTGGCACTGTAGGTCGGGTTCGTCTCCCGGGCTGGGGCCCTCGCGACTCACAGAGTCGGTGGCTTGAGACGTTAGGTGAGATGGCGGCTAATCGAGCTCAGTGGCGTGAATGTTGTCGTTGTTTGGCCGAGTTGTCTGTGAAGTGAGTGCACTTAATGATGCGGGGCAGTGAAAGCCGTAAGGAAGCTGTCTTGCTGATGACGCCTTACTTTCACTTACAGCTCGGTTGTTTGTTTGCAAGGTGTAGGCGCCTTGATGTTGTATGTTTGAATATAGACGTAGCTATTTTTAGTAGTTAGGTCCACTTCCCCCCCCTCCTCTATTTTCTTCTTTCTTCCTATATAATTTTTTTTCTTTGTTCTTCGTGGTTGTGTGGCAGTCAAGCATCAGTGTGAACCACTGATGTATTGCTGTCTATGATGATGATGATGATGATGAGATAACAAACCCAAAGTAAAGTGGGTTGTAATACATTTCTTGCGCCCTTGGTGTCAGTAAAGATAGACCGCGAAAGGAAACCAACAGTTGGAGACAATCGCAGTACATCAGAAGATGGACGCCCAAGAATACGTCTTATTCCCACCGTTAGAACTAACAACATAAATAACGCGGACGGAACGATCAAACAGCAGATTGGAGGAAAACTGACATTAGTCACTGAGCAGTGGTCGTGGTTAGGGAGGGGGGTGACGGCGACCTCAAATAAGTGAGCTTGCAGGTCATCCTACATCTGTGTGCAGCTGAGCTGCTTGCCTATAGTGCAGGTAATTTTGGGTTAAATGTTCGGGATTATTCAGTTTCTGGTATAGCACGCACACACACAAATAACGACCATTAACGTATTGTCAATGTTCAGAACGATACCGACCTGGGAATCAAAATGCGACACATAAACTAGGCTAACATCAGGAAACAGGTAATGAAAAATGCACTCAAGCGAAACCAACAATGTACAGTTCAACTTGTAACGATACGAAAAATTGACCCATATATAAACGACATACGAAAACTGCTAGGCCATCCACACACCATACCAGTGTGTAAATAAGTATACAGGCTGTTTTATAGGTGAGGGGAAAATGGCTAGTGAAGTACATCAGTTAAAATGTCCATTTTACTACAAATTAGCCAGTGAACAGTCTACCAAGTATAAGACCGTCAAAAAAATGCTCTCCTTCCCACAAAGCAACATGACAGGCAAGCGACAACAGTGGGGTTCAGTGTTTCTTATAAGCGATAGCCACAATCAAAACGACACACGCATGAATGCCTAGTTTGCTATATCTGTCGTGCAGTAGCAGATCACGTTCCATTGCCTCTCAGCTTGGCCGTTTGATGTGGAGTTGACGACATGAGAGAAGCTAGGTGTCCCATGGTCAATCACGCGTAGTCATAGTTACGATATGCGAATGAGTTACCGCTTCAGTGGTCGGTTGTAAGTGCACATACAATCAACTGGAATCGATAAAGGAGACTGCCTACTTTCTGAAGCTTTCGCAAACTACATCGAGGTGTTGAATTCCGTTGTATCATCACACCGAACATAGAGGAGGGAGCAGTTTTACACAACCGACTGGTAACTTTATGGCATCCTTGCAGAGTTCGACAAGGCATCTTGTCTAAGCTAGTTCGTTACATTCACATGCTGCTTTCAAAAAGACAATTGAGGACGCATTCAGCTTAATATCCGGGAGTGCTGTAACTGACATGATCCTGCCGTTCATCGCTATTGGTCGTGAATTTTTACGTCATCCGTCTTTTAAGTTATGCTCAATGTGCGCCATAGCCTGATGCCGTACGATATAGCACTCCCCCCTCCCATCATTATGTAGCAGAAGAGAAAGTCACACTGTGAGAACATCAGTCAAGGCCCCTCGGCTACCTGACACGTTGGAGAGAGAGTGGTAAAGTTGCACGTAATAAATAACCACTTCTTGCATAAAATCATTCCGCACAGTGCGCAGTGTTCTTAGTCAAAGAAAAGCTGGATAAGAAAGGCATTACCAATTCCCAAAGCGTAAAAAAACGACACCTTTTAGGGAACCACGGATACAAGGCGCACCAACTGCATTCTGGTAAGATCTAACCACAGACAAGTACAGTCTAACAATTTGTTTGCAACATCGTCCAAAATTTAATGTCATGCTCGTCGGGCATGCACGGCGTAATCGAAAAGCGGTATGAAACAAGTCGACTGTAGTGATTGTTCGTCAACCGTAAGAAAGGAACAGTGTTTATATACCGTTCTGTGATTATCAATGGGGTTCCGAAATCTCTCTCACATAAGCAAATGAACCATCTTACTGATCCTGACTAATATCAGCATCAAAGTGTAAATGTTCTTTTAATTTGAACAAATCGATCATGAGGGACAGTGTTGCAGAATAGGTGTGTACCGAAAGAAAGGGGACTGGATTAGCCTCTTTATAAGGTCGATGCACACGCTTCGATGAACATGATTACAATTGTCTTGAAATCCATACGGATCATGTTGACATTCTGCAAGATGAATTCACCAACGAGACGTTTTTAAAAAGGTAGTCCACGGACGAACCAGCTACTGAGCGTGAACTGTTAGTTTTGGAGGAGTACTGCATCTATGCAGTCCACA
>LOND01001828.1:5991-16543 GCA_014220965.1 Paragonimus kellicotti | reverse complement strand
ATTTTTGTTGCTGAAATGGCACACGTGAGAATCAGTGTTATCGTCGGAGGAATAAAGGGGATCAAAGTGGAACAATAACCGTCAGATAAGTGACAAGTTACACTCGAAATAGTCAGAAAGCAATATGCTAGACAGTGTACAGGCTGTTAATGATAGAGTGGGGCATATTTTTCCCATCTACACTGTCCCATATAGGACGGTAGATAGAAACAACCACGTAATAACGTCGAGTGCAGTCGCTTCCACGAATGATAATTTGTCAATCGTTTTCAACCTGAAATACCGATAAGAAAGCAGACGGAACATACAATTCAGGGATATAATCACCACACAAACGTAGTGGCAAAGCTTTCACTGCAAGTTAACTTGATATCCAGTGTAAAGTGCAATGTGACCGCGATATGGTGAGATATTAAAAGTTCATTTATATCTCCAAAACCATGCAAATGTAACGTTTCTGCAAGACAACAGTTTGTATTCCATCGTGAGAACAGGCCCATCGCTCTGAAACGTCTGCACATGCTACGACAGCGCCTTATGAAATGTGGTAATTTGGCACAGCACTATTCTCACGTAATGGGTGAGTACATCAGTCGAGGCCATGCCGAGTTAGTCCCTAAGGACGGGACAGCTAGTTGTCGATGGTATCTACCTCACCATCCCGTGTTTCATCCTGCTAAGCCACAGAAGTTAAGAATTGTCTTCGACTGCGCAGCGAAGTATGCAGGCAAATCTCTAAATGATCAGCTGCTGTCGGGGCCAGATCTAACAAATTCCTTGGTTGGTGTGTTGTTGCGATTTCGACAAGAGAAGATTGCGGTCATGGCAGACACTGAAGCAATGTTTCAAGTTCGCGCGTCATATAAAGACTGTAATGCTGCAAGATTTCTTTGATGGACAAAGGCTGAGAAGCAGGGCTCCCCGACAGAATGGCGCATGTACGATGACCTATTCAGTGCTGCTTCGTCTCCAAGTTGTGTTACGTTTGCTTTGAGAAGGACATTTCAGACAACGCCGACCATTACGATGCAGATATCTGCGGATCGCAAAAGAAGCTTTTACGTGGACGACTGTTTATTCAGTACAACAACCGTTGATAATGCTAGAGATTCCGCCAATCAGCTAAAGACCCTATTGGCGAGAGGCGGTTTCAACCTCACGAAGTGGACAAGTAATGACGAGAAGCTATTATCACTGCTACCAGAATCGGAACATACGGTATCAACACGGCCACTTAACCTAGACGAACCCAATGTGCAGAGAGCATTGGGGATGAAGTGGGACCTCACGAACGATGCTTACAAGTTCGATGTCCCACCGACAGACAAGCCGTTCACTCGAAGGAACATACTTTCCTATGTTTCTTCGATCTACGATCCACTCGGGTACATTGCGCCTGTGACACTGATTGCCCGATGGATACCCCAGCAATTACTGAAGTTGCGCGTGTCGTGCGACAATCTTATTGAAGGTTGAAGAACTAGCTTTGTGGACAAAGTGGATAACGACACTTACCATGCCTCAACCGGTTTTGTTTGCAAAGGTGCATTAAACCCAACGGAATAGAACGCTGTAGTGATTTCCAGTTGCATATCTTCAGTGACGCTTCTGAGACAGGATACGGCGCAGTTGCTTATCTCGTGATGTCCGATGATTGCCAAGTCAAACACTGCTCCCTGGCAATCGCAAAAGCTCGAGTGGCTCCGATTCGCTTAACAAGTATGCCTCGGTTGGAGTTGGCGGCAGCTGTTGTTGCAGTTAAACTGGCCCAGCAGATAGAACGCGAGTTGGAATTGCCGCATGAATCCATTAGCTTTAGACTGACTCAAGTGGTCGTTTTGCACGGCGTGCCAAATTCGTCCAAGCGATTTCAGACTTTTTTGATGATCGGTTGTCTACAGTTTACGAAACTCCTCGACCAGAACTCGGCCACAACTAGAGCGTCTGACCAGGTCCCCCTCGGGTAGTCGCAATGAAAAAGTCGAAGGGTCAATTTTTCCTTCGGCGTGGCACATACTTAAATAAGAACTTTTGTTCCCGCGGGCTCTGAGGAGGACCTTTTCTTGTACGAGTTTGGTGTGTTCACGGATTTCCCGCCTACACCTATTTCAAACAATACTGGACCCATTTATGTCCTCTGAGTACCTTGTTAGCTGATACCTCGCAAAGGAGCGGAAACGGTCATGTGGGAGTAGACGCATCGTACGTGGAGGTGGTGGTGGATAAAAGAGAGTGCACGGTTTGTGTCATACAATTAAGCCGTCCGCTTTCTGAATTGCGCTTTGAAACACATAGCAGCTCCGGTCTACGGGGGCAAATCAGGAAAAATTGAACGTACATAGATTTTTGGCCCGTTAAAATTAGCCTGATGGATAGAAGATATGGTGACAATTTCGTGAGATGGAGTCATCAAAGGTGCCGGTTACCAGAAGACTTGTCATCGTCATGGAAGAAACGTGATTCATGGGACCTCCACGTCAACTACAGAAACGAGCACCAAAAACACCGTTGAATGTGTGGCACAGATATTCAAATTTCCATGTGATATTTGCGTCCCCAATGAACATGTAACACATATAAAGCAGGGATTTTGAATGGCCCAGGAGATCGTTCCCGAATTGAAACCTCCCATGCAAGTAATATGGAGAAGACCTCGTACTGGTTGCAGTAAGCAGTTCTTATTCATGAGACAAGAAGCCGAATTTATGGATGTACAACAGTATTAAAGAAATCACAGTCTGTCATTGGCTGATCGTATTGGCACATACAAAGTCACAAACTGTACGTTAATTGGTGCAATACAGAACAAAGAAATTAGCGAATAACGGAAGGCGTAACACTGAGACTGTTCGTCCAATCCTGATGAGTTATCTCTAAGCGCGACGTTTGGATCAGTCCCTGTTAGATCATATATTTTATCGTGGTTCGGAAAAACGGTGACTCGTGTAGAAGTCCCCCATAACCTTTCTCTCGTTTGGGAGCATCTACATTCACGTCCGCCAACCGTGCGAATTTCTTGGCTCATCGAACTCTCCCAGTGCAGGACATTCTAGATCCTCAACTGCTCAATTATCAGTGCTTCGAAAATGAATTCGGTTAATGCGTCTCCGGTGAACTGAGGCATCGTACAAGCCAGTAATTTCTGACATTATGCTGAGTAGCTTGCAAGTGGTCAATCATTTGTCAGGTCAAAGACCATTTCCACGAAAATACATCACATCCGTTGATCCAACGCGCTGAAGTGATGATGTCAGGTGCCTTGATTGAAATTGCACCTAATTTTCTTAGGCGCCGTCTGAACACGGATGCCGAGGAGCCGTTTGCAGGTGACGTCATCCGACGCTGTCAAGCCACTCATTTCATTTCAGCGGAACTTAACTGTGCTCCGTTGTCCGTCGTCAAAACTTGTGGAATTCCTTTTCAACTGAAATATGTACGAAATTCTTGCATGTTGAATGACATGGAAGTTGAGGTTGTGGTAAATGCTTCCGACCATTGTGAACACGAATCCACCAAGGTCAGAACGCATTATTTATCAAGAACTCGTCCACAATAGTTAGAATACACACGTTTCCACGTTTTTTGAACTAACTCAACGTTTGGGCTAGTGATGCTGCGAACTACATTACGGAGAAGTGGACATTTTGAAAAGTTCGTAGGCATTTACGAAATGATGCAGTGCTTCAGCGTGCCACTTCAAACAACTCATTATGTCGAATGTGTTCAGTGGGTAGTGGGCGGAAGTTAAAGCGGCGGACTTCGATGGGTGTGTTTCTCCAAACGAGGAATCTTTGCACCGCAGGGATAGTAACCTCGTTATCTTTCGTTGTTTTTCCGGAGCAATAAAATAGAGAATAAATGCGTGCCTATGGCTGCCATACGCGTAAGTCCATATGCGAGTGAATTTGCATGATCAGGTGTGGGCTGCTTGAGGGACGAACATACACACGTGACTGTGCGCAGGAGTTTGAGCTGGGATACAGACTGAGCGCTGGGGTGACAGTCTGTGAGAACTTCGAACGCAGCCACTGTCTTGAAACTCAGGATATGCCCTGGTAGACAGCTGTAGGCTTTGCATACCCGAAGCTGTGTCTCAGCTCAATTCTGCCGTAATTGCTGTTTAGTTTCAAAGAGTGCCTCCTGGTAATCTACTATCAGCAAGAGTGAGCGTGAGTCAGCACGGATGGTTTTGGAGTCTTATGACCATGAATGCCAATACTAGGTCACCTGTTTTTCTGCGATATTCCATAGGAAAGAGATTTAGTTCGTTAGGCTGCTCAAGTTAGGTTTTTGCATTCAACCTATGGGTTGCTTCCGTTGCACGCCTCTGAACAGTTTCCGGAATAAGTTTGTCCTTCTGTGATTGGGAAGACCAAACAAAGCCCGAGGTGAGAACGAATAAAGCTGCTGGCAGGTTTTTCAAACGTGACCGCTCGAATGTTCCAGGCAGACGTTTTAGAAGAGCCAGTGCGCTACTAGCTTTCTTGGCGGTTGCCTCAGTATTGGGAGAACTCGAGCAGGTTGTGTGTCACAACAGTGTCAGGATCATTTTCTGTGTCCGCAACTTGGAGTGGTACTCCACCAAGGCAGTAAAGGGGACTATGCATATTTGTGATATGCCTAACTTCGCACTTGCCGGTACTGAACTCGATGAAGTTTGTTGCAGAACGCCTGTAAAGTGTGCCGCTATCAGCCCGTGGAGCGCTTGCCCCAGAGCCGTTAGTGGTAACACACCAGATTTTAATACATCTAACAAACACCATCAGTGGAGATGGCACTTCATATGGCACTTCGCCGTTGAAGATGGGGTAAATAAGTGGCCTCAAGAAGTGAGGCTTGTGGGACCCCACTGGGACTTAGTCTGGCAATAGGTGGAGAGAAACCCAGTTGCAAACAATGGGAACGGTTTGGCAAATAGGAATCGAGCCAATTAGGTGGGCTAACTCTGACGACACAACTGCGGAGCTTGTCGTGATAAACATAATGATTCACACCATCAGAAGCTTCTAGCGTAGTCAAGATAACTAGCATCAAATCTCTATCAACAACAGAGGCCCACTGGTCCCTCGTTAGCAGCAACTTTCGTGGCACATGAGCGGTCGCGCAGGAAGTCGTGGTGCTTGTTGCGGAAAAAAGCTTGTGACAGTAGATGTCTAGATATTGAGTGCTGGTCTAACGTTTCAAGGATCATGGGCAACCAGGACAGGAGGGAAATCGGGTGATGGCTGCACGGCTGAGCGCACTGTCCGCCTTCAAAGACAGGGGTTATGTTAGCTGCTTTCTAGCCTTCGGGCATCTCTCCTGCAGCAACAGACTGGATAAACAAGATGGTTAGCGCAACAGCTAACTGTGCAGACCCATACACAAGAACTAAAAAGGACATACAGTCTGGCTTTGGTGATGTGGGGTTGATCTTCCGAAATTTAGTTGACAAAACATCTGATGTTGTACCTACGGCAAAGATTCCCATAGAAGTGCCGACATTTTTGCCAAGGAACAGCTCGTCACGGTTTTTGTGAACACAGTGCCGTAGAAGCCAGCTAGGACTTAAGAAGCTTCGCCATCCTGGCTAATAAGCCCCTGCAAGCCGGCTGGCTGGCTCGTACCAGTTTTGCCTTTACGGGTTCTGAAGGCAAATGTATACGAGCTTCCGGGATCAGTGACGACGCGGTGGGTTAGACGTCGCTGGAAATCCAGTCGATCTTTCTTGACTGGTTTGGCGCATTGATTTCGAGGTCGCGCGTAGATGTGTTGAATATCTAGATACCTTTACGTTTTCTACCAAGCCCAAGCGAGATGTCCAAGGTGGATCAGATTTAATGTTCGGGACCAAATCGCCGTCACGGTTCCGGTAGATTACAAAGTAGAATGTTTTTTAACAATCTATGGCTCCACGAATGTCATTAGTAAAGTGGTCGCACATTTCCAAGACGCACAATGAGGAATTGAATTGATTCCACGATGCATCAGCTAGTTGTGCATTCATCACATCCACCCTTAAGTTCCGGAATTTCCTTTGTGGAACGTCTATTTCGGCAATAGTCTCAGCACCACAAATGAAGTCGAAAGTTATTCCAGCCCGATCGCTGGAGCAGATTGGCTCATTACAACGGACATAGTCTAGGCGGGAACGAGCGTGATCCTCGTGTCATCTTGTACAGACAGTTAAGTTTTCTGTAGGGCTAGCATCTGCAACTGCGGCTAGAAATGTTGTAGGCATTGCGTCAACAGGGCCTTTGTACGAATAGCATTGGAAGTTAATTTGTGGCAGGTTAAAATCATCCGCTATCAGGCTATGTGATCATCCTAGGGGGATACAGTTGATTTCGAACAGGATTGCCTCGTCGCGTTCGAAGAAAGGGCATGGAGGGAAATCAGTTACATCATTTAACAATCTGACAGACCCAGAGAGTGCAATGGAACGTCGGACAGATTCAGGAATGATAGTGTTCATTGGGTGGGCCAAGGGAGTAGCCCAAAGAGAGATGTGGACATAAGAGACAACACCGTCTTCCCTATTCAATGTTCTATCATGTCGAAAAAGGGGGCATGTCTTTTAAATCAACCTCCGAGTCAAGATGATTTGGTGAAAGATATAAATCAGTAAGTCCGGCAACAAAGAAGTTATTCGCGTGGCAGGCCATGCGGAGTTTACTTAGTTTACTGGTCACGTATTAGACGTTGCGTGCCAGGCCCCGTTGGGGGTTAAGTTAGGGGTGAATCGTGGTTGTTCCGGGTAGTTCCGGGGGGATTTTTCGACAGATAATGCGTTAGCGGATAAAAATCTGCATAATTGCATGTGCTTCAGTATACTATTTACCTATATAATAACCAAAGTACACACCAGGGAGGAATTCCGTTACAATCGATGAAGTTATCTTCGGACGTACAAATTCACTCTTTGATTACCTTTACTCCAATTGATTCGATTACTCACGCTGTACTGATTGTGCTGGCTGTTTTTGAGTTCTGCGAAAGTTATCATTATCTGCTGACCACGACAACAATGTTGAAGTGACATTATCCTGTTTAGTAAAGCCATGGTGAAGTTCCGAGTTGTTTACGAGACGTTTCACCATTTAACGAAATGTGTAACGTTCAATTGCAGAATTTATTCGTAATGTACCAGTATCGTTGGAAAGCGTGGACATCTGCCAACGTTCTCAACCCACTACAGTGTCCTTACCAGAAGATATATAATAGCAGTTACCTGAAAGCAGTTTAAGTTTTACTAACGATGAAAAGGTTGGTTTCAAGTAAAGGGGACAACTTGACAGGAGCCGATTTGCAGAGTCCTGAAGCTGATCTTCCTAACCCTAGCGTTGCCGACTGCCTTCGGGACTCGGCGAATTCCGGCAACACTCCCTTTGATTGTGTCACCTGTGGGTCTACAATACGTTTACATATAGAGTTGACTTTCAGCCGCCTTGAGCTCTGCATACTCAAAGCAATCTTGTGATATCAAATAGTATGCGAATGTAAGTTGAAGAAACAATAATCATTTTGATTATGCTAGTTCTAGACTTATAGTATTTTCGTTCCCACGTTTGTTTCACTTATTGTTTCACAAGGTTCTCCAGCGGATAATCTAATGCTCACGGCTCTTTTTCCAGGAAACAGAATCACATGCAGAATAATGAGACTTATATGAGATTCCGTTTTGCATATTTTTATTTACTACGATGAAAATTTCACATCCGCTCCCGATGGGTTTACAACGGCGAGATGCAGTTTCGGCGAAAATTACGTTTCATTGGGAGCAATTTTTAACGAATTACCTCATTTCTGGTTGATTCAGAAGAAATCGCGTTGCTTCGGGTCAGTTCAGAGGTAACCACGTCATTTTGGGCTTATTTGTTGGTGAACTACGTTGAGTTTAGTTCATTTAGGGGTGAAATAAGGCATATGAAGACGATAAGTCAGAAAATTATTGCGTAATGCTCGTTAGAACAGCGCGACGGATTGTGCCCGAATCCCTAACAAATTCCTAAATGAGGTCCGGATAAGTCTACTAGACTGAGTTAGGGATTTGTTGTAAACCGTCGAAAAGATACGCTATTTCGTCCTTAATATAATGATGCTCTTGACAGAAATCGAATTCTCCCCTTCGTAATGATCCACACGAAAATCTTGGTCCCAAAGCTAACCCAACTGTCTCCGTTAAGTGCTCCCGAGAAAGACCAAAAGAAAGGTACGGAAAGCAGCACTGTTCTGCCCCAACAACGAATGAGACAAGGAGGAAATTACAGGGTATGTATTTAGTGTAAAGCAGCCGACAAATATTCTGGAGTCAGAAAATCGAAGGAAAGATACCAAAAAATAAACAACGCCACATAGCCACCATTGAGCATGCCAGAATAAAAATCGAACAGGTTGAGATAGCGGGGGTTAACTATCGATGGTTCACAACACATCTGCTCAGTCTGATTGGACAAAATCGTTTTCTCGAGGCAGGAGTCGGTTTCGGACGAAAAATGCACACCGTAACAGAGTGCAACATAATTCACCGTTAGTATTATCAGCAGAGTTGTACGGTAAATGCTGTTAATATTCAATTTCCGGACCATTCACATTTATTTATGTCAAAATTTGAGGACTTGGCGTCGTGGAACAAACTATTACGAACGGTCACATGGCTTCTTCGATATAAGCAGTTCGTGTCTAAAAGAGGACAGACAGTCCGCACAGGAAGACTGACCACTTCAGAACTTAAGGAAGCAAAGAATGACACATGTAGGTTAGTGCAACAATATTTCATTCAGAGTTGAAGAAACTTCAGACCCACTGATGTTGTGGAGAGACGGCAAAAGTACATCCTATATCGGTCGAGAAAGTTCTCCGTAGCGATCGCAGTCCACTTCGAAGGTTGAATCCACTTTTACTCAATGGTATTTTACGTGTAGGTGGATATCTGTAGCAAGTCTGCTTCACCCTACGATGCGAAGCACCCGATCATTCTACCTGCAAACACTTTGTAACCCGATTGTTAATTCGTCACTATCACAGCATCAATGGTCATATGGGATTAAGTTACGTTCTGTCGGCTATACGACAGCGATACTGGATAATGACAGCCAATAGGACGATCAGAATGTTTTATATGACTGTTATCAATGCCGCCGACGGGCACATGTACGCACTCTGTAGCTCTGCGAACACTGAAACAAACTGCGAAAAGGACTAGCAACACCCTGGCGTTATTGAAACGTCTTCTTCGGCCAGTTCAACTCCAGTTGCTCTCAGCTTCTATACAACAGTTTCGTTCGACCGCATCTGGAGAATGGAACTGTGATCTGGCCACCACATCTCCAAAAGGACAAGCTGCTCCTGGAGACCGTGCAACGTCGAGCCACTAGGGCAGTCCGGGGTCTGAAAACCAGGCCGTATGAGGAAAGGTTGAAATCTTTGAACATGTACTCTTTAGAGTATCGTCGGCTTAGAGGTGATTTGGTATTAACCTTTTTGATAATGAAGTCCCCGGATCATCCTTGCCGGCCAATGCTCAACAGGGGAAATAGCTTGACACTGAGGGGCCACCCCCTAAAACTAGAGGTCCAACATAGCAGACTAGAATGTAGACACAGCTTTTTCTCATTGCGCGTTTGCAAGGCTTGGAATGCTCTACCAGACCATGTTGTTTCTGTTAACTCTGTAGAAATTTTCAAGGTCCACCTTGACCAAAATTTATTGCATAATGTGGGGGGGAGAGTAAGCGGATGGCTATGGCTTCTGCGACTGCCAACAGGCGCTCTTTGACCCGTTTTGATTGTAAACTAGGAGCGCGATAGATAGGACGGAATGATGCATTGACATCGATTGAGTGGTTGGACTCCATTAGGTGCGCAGCGATGGAAGACGAACAAGATTTGGCCATTATGTTCAGTTCAAATTTTCAGGTAGACTATATCGACAAAAGGACGGGTAGCAATGGGGTCACCATTAGGACCATTACTAGCTGATATTTTTATGGCAAAAGTTGAAAGTGGTGCGCTAGCAACTATGATTAACTCGTTCACTCTTTACAAGCGATATGTAGATGATATTATTTGCGTAACTGATGAATCAACAAGCCCCAGGGAAATACTGGAACGGTTCAACTCAGCCCATGGGAATATCCATTTCACCATGGAACCTGAGTCACCCGAAGGTATCTCGTTCTTAGACGTCTTCCTATCCCGTCGCTCAGATGGGACGATACAAAAGGAAAGTACACCGTAAGTTAACGTGGACAGGACAATATACTAACTTTTATAGTTTTGTACCATTGAGACAGAAAATTAATCTTATCCGATGTTTGATCGACAGGGCTGAGTGACACTTTAGAGAAGGAAAGACAATTCATATTTCAAGTACTAGTTGAAAACGGCTATCCCGAACAGTTTATTCACAAGCATATGTCAAATAGCACAAAGCTGAACAATCAACACACTGTAGAGAAAAAGTCTGTTTATATTTCATTACCTTTTAAGGGCGATAATGCTTCAGAACACATGAGCAACAAACTCAGCATAGCCTTGAGCAAGACCTATTCTGCAGCAAAACTACATGTTCA
>LOND01001827.1:0-29355 GCA_014220965.1 Paragonimus kellicotti | reverse complement strand
GAGCGCCGCGCGGTAACGTTCGAGAATTCTGGCGGGCATTCAAATTCTCCAAAAATGGAAAATCCATTTTTCTCGGCAAATATGGCGAATTTTTGGGAAAAAGTGCCTTTTCCCAACAGAAGTAATCCATTTACTTTAAGATTGTGCTTCTGTTTGTTAATGGAGAAGTGAGATGATGTAGGTGAGACGTAAATTATGTATTTGCACTTTTGAAAAATGGAGTACATCTCCAATGTAGGTGGCAGACCGTGATAAAGATGGTGCTGTTAATGTACGCGCAAATGTTAGTATTCAGGCTAACCAAATCAAGTTAAAACAAATGCTCAATCCTAAATCCCTGCAGACAGCATATCATGTGTGTGGTCAATGCGTACAGGTTAATATCTAGACCAGTCGATTTTTGAACTCTTCCACATTAACTCTTTCTTACAATGTCCTGGAAAATGCCCAGCTTTCACGCAGCAAGATGTTTGTCGGCGTACTGTATGTTTGGTCATGTCAGCTGTTTATGATCAGACTTCTGTCATCTTGACAAAAGCATTGGAAGCGCGGGGATCGTATTCGTTGCTGTGTGATAAATAGTAGTTGGTATCGTTACTACTCACTTTGGTGGTTATTTAGATAAGCTTGGTGCGCTTCTGTTTTACTTCAAAACTTCGATATATCGTCTCAGTGTACTTCTCACAGATGATTCAAATATAACAGGGCCTATACTGTCCCATCCTCGTTTCGACACACTTCGAAACGCCACCTGGCGACTCTCCTTGCCAAGACTGGTTGCATAATTGTCAGCTGTCGACGGCATGGCTGTTTCCAAGACTATAATTCAACCTGGAGCACCGTTGTTGATTTCGATCATGTAGTGGTATACGCCAAGTTTGCTGTGCTCGTTAATGGGAGGCCATTTCGTCGTCAAACACAAATTGACGTATCTAATTTAGCATGGTCATACATGCTCTAAACCTATCAGAGCGCGCTTTCCGCCCACAGGACCACAATGAATCACGTTGGACATATATACAGCATGCTGATCTCGTCTCACAGGCTTCGTTAGTTTGGCCGCATCTGACGAATGCGCACTCATCGTCTGCCCCGTCGTGCCTTGGTTACGAGTGCTAGTGGGTTAGGTTGGAAACGGCAGCGTGGTGACCAGCACATAACTTGGATTCGGAATATAAAGGTACTTATACCGAATCTTACTTCAGTTTGGCGACCCCGGCTTCCTACTTGGGGTCAAAAGGACACTGAACACCCTTGGTTGAGGTCGTTGTCTGATATGGCGAAGAAGTAGAAGTCAATGGCGCTCGTGTTGCGAATTCGTGTGTATCCGTGTAATCTTTCTTACCTTACGCAGTATCTTTTTTCTTCGCATATTGTGGCACGTATGCTACTTCGCACAGTCTTCACGTGTTACTTTATACATATAATGCAGTATCTGACGTATAAGTGTAGTACTGCTTCGCGTGTCATTAGTCTTCATTCCACTATCAACCACTAGGTTTTCATGCGACTACTCGGGCCTCTTGACACTCGCCGGAAAACTTCATCCTGTTGAGGGTGATTCAGTTCACAAGACTACTCACTTGGAACTCCAGATGCAACTACGAGAGGGTCACGAGGTCTGGTGGACACGTTGCCCTATCGCACTAAAGCAAGCCGCTCGTACCTGAGCTCTCCCAAACTTCTCATCTTATCCGGGTGACATGTGTAATGGAAAGCCAAGATTGAGCGACAAGGTCTGTGAAGCCAATCATGAAGCTCTCCATAACTTACAACGACACCTTAGAGGCTGGGTTAGGCACTTCCAACAACAGTTTTTCCGGCTACCTGCACCATTTACTACGCTTTTGGGCACTCCGTCTGCTCATTAGTTTGTTTACCTTTCTCCGCTTTCTGAAGCAAAAGTTATTTGAGATCATGTCCCTGGAACGCCACAATGTATTCCGCCCGGCGAACTCCCTCCTACCGTTTTACAGATAAGGACCAACCCTAGTCAACAAGCTTACAGCTCTGCTCCGGAATCTCCGGCTCAGTGAAGTCTTTCCAAATGACAGGTTTAGCTAATATTATTCTATTTTTCAAAAAAGAGCTCATGCACTTGGAATGCAAATCGCAGAGAGATTTGCCTGATTTCTCCTGTGTCGATACTGCCTGTCATCGTACTTCGCAAACTAAGTTCAGTGCGCGAACAACATATCTGCTAGGGCCCTGCCTGCACTGATCACATCAGCACACTTAGCCAGATGTTCGGATACCGCCATTTATATGGGAGGCCGGCAATTGTTGTTTTTTTTACTCGCCAGAGAAGAGTTTGTTTCAGTTGACGGAACTGCATTTCGGAACTGTCTATTAAAGAAGGGTGTGCCCAAGAATATACAAACATCCAGAAAGCAATTTACTCTCAAATCCAAGGCTGGATTAGGACTTATGGCAGCGATCTTCGGTATCAGATGGTGTGTGACAAAGCCGCCTGACCTCCTGTTTCCTATTCAACTCTACAGCGGACGAGATATTAGAATGTGCTCCAACAAACTGTAAATGTGACTGTGTGAATGTGTTCCCTGGACCTCGACTTCTAGACCTGTAGTGTGCAGACGAAAGAGCCCAAAATATTTTAGAATGTAAACTTCAGTTAGTCATTTTGATTCTGCCTTTGTCTCTGTGACGTGCAAAGTGTTGTCGCAAAGTTGGTAGGACTTGGCTCCTGCGTATCCTCTTGATGATGAATTGATGGAGGTAGTCGGGACGCTCACCTACTTTGAGAGTTAAATTAGCGTTGGAGGCGTGTTCGGTGAGATCAAAAACTCGGATGGTATTTGCCATTTTGTGCCATTTACGGCGCCGGCTTCTCCTCAGTCTTTCTGTGGAGGACCACGTGTATAATACCACTGTACGGCTGTAAAAACCACACACGCGCACACACACATCCGTACACATCAGTTACCAGGGCAATCTGGTACTGACGAACAAGTCTTTCTGTACGCAGAGGGTGGCTTCCATTTGCTAATTGCTACCGCCTCCGCGAACCGAAGAAGCCTTCGATTTTTGTTGCGTAACGTATCCGAAACGCCTTCTCCAGGTTCAATTTGGGTCGACAAGTCAACAGGTGTCGGGCGATCGATGACGCTGGTTCCTTGTGACTTGTCACATTCTGACTTGAGCCCGGTATTGTGGTATCCATGAGCGTTTTGCGAACCCATACTGGAATGTGTTCGTTGACCGATTACGTAATGCCGCTCCGTCCTGCCTATGTAAGTGGACGGCACTCACACGAGAATTCATAGATGATGTAAGATTTGGCGTTGAGCGGTAGCGGTGTTTTCAGAGGTGGTGTTGGGATTCGGGTGGTGGTGAACAGCATGACCAGTTGGGCTGCATGGAACGTGCGTCCGATAGCCGCTGTGAGACGGGTTTTCAACAGAGTGGCAACGTCATCACCCTTGTATTGATAGGGAGGGTAGGACATGTGGGGTTTGGAAAGTCTTCGAACAGCATGGTCTGCGCGCGGCTTTTGTTTGGCTGATTTGCCAACAAGCCGATGGATGCGCATGTTGTTCAGCGTGGTTCTCAATAATGACAACTCTTTGACCAAGTTTGTTTCTCTTGAACAGATTCTTCTTGCGCGATAGAACAAGGTTCTCACCAGACCCCGCTTGTACTGGATCGGCACAAAACTGTGAAAGTTCAGGTATTGTCCAGTCCAAGTGTGTTTCCGGTAGACGGACCGCAGTAAGGAACCGTTGTTCTGGCGCTTCATGAGAATATCCAAAAACGCCAAGGTTTCATCCTGCTCGTGCTCAATAGTGAAGCTTATTTTAGAATTCAGCTTGTTCATTGAATCGAGCATACTCGTTGCCATCTCCTTGGTATCGGTAACTATCAGCACATCATCAACATAACGTCGGTAGAAATGAGCCTGACTGATGACAGCGTCTGCGTTCTGCTCCAGATGGGCAACGAAAATATCGGCTAGTATCGGACCGAGTGGACTGCCCATAGCAACACCATCGATTTGTGTATAGCCAGTTCCCTGGAAGTAGAACTTTACGTTCGCTGTGCATAGCAGGAGAAGGCGTTCTAGCTCAGACGTAGGCAATCCTATGTTCAATTGATGTGAGTCAATATACTGACAAATTATATTGACCGTCTGCATCAGAGGAACATTTGTGAACAAAGAGGCCATATGTTTGTTGCTGCAGTCCAAACCATCGAGTAAATCGATTAGTTCAAAACTATCACAGTTTTCCGAACCATCGATTGCCTTACGGGTTGAAGAAGTTGGGCTAGCCACTGTGCCAACTTGTGTTGTGGTGAATTGGACATGGATAGTATTGGCCTGAGTGGTACACCAACCTTGTGAAGTTTGGGTAAGCCATACAGTTGAGGAGTATGTGATCCTCTAGGTATAATTGACTTTGCCGTTGACTGATCAATGAAGTGTCCTTCCAGCAGTGCTTGCACTTCCTTGTTAATGCGTCGTTCAATTTCAGTAACATTGTCTGCTGAGGTATCCTGACGGAATTTGGTTGTGTCATTTAATAATGGCTGCATTCGTGATATATAGTCAGCCTTATCCATGACCACAACGCCGGAGCCTTTGTCTGGTTGTAGGATTATCAAGTTTTCATTGGTTCGTAGCTCAGAAAGGGCATCAATATGTTTCGGAGTCAGGATTGTGCTCTGCTTGGAGGACGTTACTCTGTATTGGTGCTCGAGGTCGACTAGCCTGGCTTTAAACCAACTGCGGGCGTCTTCTGATACCGGACTGAGTTGTGAGAGTTGGTCAAACAGAAGCTCGAACTGGGCCTGTGACTCGATGCTGTTGTTCTTCTTTGGGGGTATACAAAATTTAAGACCACAAGATAGAGCTTTCAACAGAGCTCCCATAGACTGCAGTATGTACCTGATGAGATGCAGCGAAATGTGCTCGAGAGATACATTGTGCAAAAAACTGTTTCTGACTTCTCTGTTACTAATAGCACCGGAAAACCCTACATGGTGCTGTGTTGGGTCAAATTAAGATCAATAATTCGTTCAGACTAGTTAATGAACTCGCGTTTCAGACGACCGCTAAGCGTGTCATCTACGTATCGACTGAACTGTTTTCCATCTCCTCCTTGGGCACGTTTATCCCGGTTGGATTTATTTTCATCACTGTCAATCAAGGCGTTCCAGCGGATAGAATGTGGCCCACCGTAGGATTTTTTAAGGAATGGGCTCTCCCTTCATTTTCCGACAAATCATCCAAAGAGCTCTGTTCAATTTTCTTGGTCGTAGTCGATTCGTAATAGCTCAACGGTTATAACGTCTGTCTGTTAATTACGTGGTCATGGGTTTGAGAGCTGGTGACCGCGACCGCTTCGTCCGTGCTTGAACAGCTCAGCTGTATCCAGTCCGCGTGTAATGTGGTATGTCGCATGCTAGCGAACACCTTGTGAGGGATCTCTTTCCATCAAGTCGTCAATTTCAGTGAAGAACTAGCCCGATGTCTTTACCTTTGTTTCCCTTGGACGCGATCTCTAGGACTTTCAATTGTCTATTTTAATAACTACGACGGCGTTCATCCCAAAACATTTAACAACATTTCTGTATTTTGCAGGTTGCTAAGCGACCTCTGTTACTGAGGTATCTAGTTTGTCAGATAACTACTGCGTAATGTGACGTGAAACACAGAAATATCCGCTCGGTTTGCCCGACATCTTTATCATAGGCATAGTTCACTAATTTTTCAATATGATTGTAATATTCACTATTGCTGAACCGACTCACCCTTTTGGAAGACTAGAGATATCAAGGCCATTGATAAAATTAATGTCAAATGTCCATAGTATGTCCGTATAGTTTGTTGGCAGATATATTTTTACGACCCTGTGTTTCAAGTAGATCTACGACTGGCTATAACCGATTGTAGAACAACAGCTAACGACACGGAGAATAACGGGACGACGGTTAACGACAATGATCTACGGGGTGTACTCGGTTTACTCAAAACTTCCCAGCGAGCCTAGCCATCCAAGGTTAACGTATGAAGACAGGAAGAAGACTGACTTTCGAGCGGAGTATTATTATACCGCTCAATTCGAAGACAACACGGTCACAAACTCGTTATTACTTATAAAGTTTGTGGCCAATAAGGAAGCAAGGTTGGAAAATCAACTAAACAAAAGTACAGACGATACAGCGAGGCCCTAATCAGAAGACGCACGTGTAGAGTTCTCCATATGACATCTGTTCCTCGACGTTATGGGGTTATTTACCAAAAACATTTTGTCGTCTAGTGTATGTAGTTGTACACCTATCCGAACGTTCGTGTCGTGAAGTCACATCCACAAACATCGATCTTGATTTATAATTCACAAAAATTGTATATACCTTTGCAAACAAATAGTCCCCTTATGAATTGCACTGTTTTCAGTTGATTGCAACTTTTTCTCTTACATTCCTCTACTGTAATTCCACACACTCTGTACAGTGTTTGCGGGACATTTGATTACTTCATCCTACTTCGGAGTTTATTTATTGTTGTCTCTCAGGCCTGATAAAGTTTCACTGGGTACCAGCTTGGAGGAGGCGCTTGTCTATCGATACGTGCTTTGTGCTGAATGTCAGTTGTCAGCCCAAACATTTGACTTTCTGGTCAATCCCACACTGGTTGCCCCGACCAGTTGTTCGTCTAAAGCCACCGAAAACCCGGTCCCTGAAGCTGCCTCTTTTGGAGCCACTTTGGGTTGTGACGAAATGGAGTATTCTGGATCCCAGGAAGTCCTGACACAGCCTGTTCGAATTGAGTTATTTACTAATCGGAACCAGTTGCAGGCCGCTAATGCAATTTCTCATCAACATTGCGGTCCACAGGGTGTTCCGATTACTCTAAAAACTTTGCGTTCTGCCGTGTTCACCTTAGTTCCCATACATCGGGCGTTGCGAGGACCTCCGAACCCAGAAACAGCCTCTCTTTGGCCATTACCTGGAGGGACTTTGGGAGAATTCCTACCCAAATTAACCGAACTGGATTTGAGCGGTTGTTTGTTGAGTAGGTGGATCGATGTGGCTGAGGTTTGTCAGTTCATTACCGTATATCCTCATTTGTTATGGTCCATTCTACAGATGTGTGTTCAACTGCCATGGCTTAAGAATTTGAACCTAAACAGCAATCATTTGCGTCTTCCGTTACCTATATGTTCGGAGAATCCACCGAAATCTAAAGAAACAGCTCTCCGTCTCCGTTGTGATCTTGATTCCGAACCGGAACCAAGCGAACAGCTGTTTTCTCGAGCATTTCCCGGGCTCCAACGACTTTTGTTAGTGCGTTCTCCCTTTTTAAACTGGATTGATTTAGCACGAATAATGAAGTGGGTCCCTTCGCTCAAATCACTCTCTGTTGCACACAATGAGGTAAGTTTTGAGTTCTACCGTTACTTGAAAACCTGCGTCATATAAATCGCAAATATTGCCCGTTAGTGTCTGCGTGTGTTTGACAATAAATCCTCGTGTTTCGTTTGTTTTTTGAAAGTAGGACGTGACTGTGGGCCAGTTTCCTCGAATTAAAACACATTACAGTGTCTTCGCAGTCCTGATTTCGAGATAGCCACTGCTAGCGCCAATTTTTTGTTGTAACCTGGTGTATCTGTTGGAGTGTTTTTTCGTTTTACTACTATTAATGCGGTTGGTTTTGATTGCTTTAGTTGAACACAGCTATCTAAGGCACGGCCTGCTGTCAAGCATCTATACTGAAGGGACCCGCTCATCACACTGTTCGTCGAATGGGACACTTCTTGGCTTATTAAGCCACTATCATTAACTCCTACTTAACAGTGTGCCCCGAGGTTCTGTTCGCTGTATTCACTGGGTTAACTGAAAACACTTTAGATATGCCGGGCCAATTGTATGTGTATCCTACGTTGCACATTTGTTTCCGGTTGTCTGTACTTGTCTTTACAACTGATTGCAGGTACCTTACCAACCTGGACTATCAAGCAAATTTGTTCGATAACTGCAACGGATTTAGTTGTTGTCGCATACTTAGTGCACAAACTGTTCACGCAATGTTTATGTGCATTTAGCTCAAAATCTCTAGATTCATCCACAACGGTAAAGGGCAAACAAACACAGTTGATCACGTGTATGATCAATTCAAAGTGATTGCAGAGTCCAATAAAATGCGAGATTCTATAGCAAGCGGGCATGTTTGGTTGTATGCAAATGACCAATCAGGAAGCAGCAAAGCAATGAAAGACAAAACCATTATTATGCCAAAGGGAGGAGAGGAATGTCTCACTAGTCATAATAACATTATTTATTCCAAAGTATTTTACCCTGTCTACTCCTGTACTAATGCTTCGTTGCTTATGTGCATATATTTTTGCATTGATATGTTGCCAAATCTTGCAGTTTATCAATTCTGTCTACTCCGGCTTGTTGGAACTTCGTCGCCAAATTTTCCACTATTGAATCTTACATTATCACTGATAGTTCCAGGTTTACTTCCACTGTATTATCCTGTCCCCAGTGTGCTGGTGTCGTGCTTCTACTGATTTCCAACAGTCTGTTGATGGGTTTCGCTAATTCTTTACCCCAAACGTGCAACCGGTCCTTATCTTGTTCTATAACTTCCACTTTAGCTGGGGAACCTTCCTAATGGCCTTCCAGAACACTTTGTTAGACGGTTTCGCCAGCTCACGGAACTAGATTTGACTCAGATTGGCATCACGGAGCTGGATAATTTGTTCGCAATTATCGGTCCTTCCAATCAACTGGACACGGTGCAGTTGAATCAGAATGACATCGCCACTTTGCCAGAGCTGCCGGTGAGTGACGTTGTCCCCCCAAGCATTACCTTGGACCATGGTGCACAGTTCACGAAAACCGATCCGTTTACCTCTTCGACCTGGTTCCAAAGTTTGCGAACTCTAGGACTGAGATGTACACAGTTCGAGGACTGGCAACCAATGCGACAGCTACTGAGATTACCAAAGCTTGAACATCTCTTGTTAGCCGACTGTCCGATCATGAACCGAACGGGCGAGTGAGTATAGATTGCTTTCCTGCCAAGAATTGTTGGGTAACATAGAATTAATGCAGTTAGGTGAGCTTATCTTTACTCCGTCGTTTAACCGGTTTTTGTTTCGATATTCATGTGTGAACCCTCAGTAATCAAGGTGGTTAGGCAATGATGTGGTCACAAAATACGGATATCCTAAGTGTTCCAAAACCTGTGTCGCCTGAGAGCTTATGAAGTTTGTGTTTACTATAATGGGTGATTGAAAACGTCCTCTGTACCACGGTAGTTGACTGCCGTCGGCAATTTGCATACATCCATGCCATTTGCAACTCTTCCAGTTAATATTTTGTTCCCAAACTTGTTCAAGCTATCGTCGCCTTAGTTTCCGCTCCGGGTGCTGGTGATACGTTCTGTGCCGTGTTAAGTCCAGCGTTTCTTGTTGGCACACGATCGATACACGAAGTACTTAGTTCCATCAACATAATGTACACATTTGCATATCTTCTTTGCGAGTAAAGCAATCCGTAGGTCAGGTGCTGTTTATCTATAGATGCTTACTCGTCCTAAGCTGTCCTCTGACCCTTCTGTTTCCGTAAGTGACGGAGTCTAAACATTCGCTTCTTGTGATATTGCAAGGTTTTTACAACATAGTTCCTCGATTCGTATCTAAAGCAAACTTGATGCAGATTTATTTCTATCTTGAAATTATCAATCTGTTGTGTTTCTCAGTCGCGTGTTCGGAGAGAGAAAAAGAACGAGATGTTTCTTTCCTCGTAAATGGAATGTGATCAGTTTTAGCTGTGAATCTGCCATACCCATCAAGGTGTCTGTGTCATGACCCGCTGGTCAACGATAACGAGAAATGGCTAGCGCACGACTATACGAATCACGGACACGTAGCACAGAGCGTAACGATACCCGAAAACCCCAGAAGAACACAGAAGACCTTGACCTTCAGTCGAGAATGTATTTGCTCTCTAACCAAAGGTAACATTGCAGACCAGCGTCTGCATATATAGTCTCTGAACAGCCTTGAAGAATCCCACCTGAATTGATGCATTAAAAGTGGGATGGGCCAATCAGAGACGCAGGAGAAACGTGCGCCAAAATTAAGTTTTGGCACGTTGTGGCGCGAAAAGATAAATTCAAAATCACAATTTATTTTTCGAAGATATCTCGAAAAATAAACCATTTTTGGGGAAAATAGACTTTCCCCAACAGTTTGCTAACACTTCAGGTTTACCCTACCTGTGATTTGAGGATTCTGATTTTCAAATTACTACTGGCGATTTCTGTCCATGAACTTGTGGGTACTTAGCAGCTTATGTTTGACTCACCCTACAGCCGGGTAACAAACATCTTTTCAGTTTATACACTAATGTTTCTGTCAGATGTATTGGGGATTTCCTTTCGGTAGAAATTCCCGACTTTAAGATGACTTGGTTAGTTAGGCGTTCTGGTCCCTAACCTGACATTTATTTACTAAGGTGATTGTGTGTGTGATTGTGTCTTGTCCACATACTGTTATCCTGACTTTTTAATAATTATTCCTATGTTTAGACAAACTGCTCGACAAGAAGTGATCGCCCGACTCCCTTTCCTATCCCTACTGAATCGCATAGAAATATGTGCGGATGAGCGTCGTGGTGCTGAGTTGGATTATTTAAAACGGTACGGTGCGTTATGGCGCTCATCCGGTGGTGCTCCCTTGGCGTCTGCGTCCGGTGGCGGTGACAAATCGTGTGTTTCAATGAGTTCGGAGTTCGCGAACGAACATCCTGTGTTCGGCAGATTGTGTAGTAAATATGGCATTCCAGATGATGGGGAATTCAAGGTAGGTCTTTTTTATAGGAATAAACTTACTGCTGCCGGTATGGCTGATTTCGAAGGGTAAGTTATGCAAACTCCTTTCAAGTCCTATGCAAGCAGTGGAAAGGGAACTAAGAAAAGAACATCGAAAATAATTTCAATTGGAGTCAATTGCCAATACTGATTATCGTCTGATGGTTAATGTTTAACGGCCAGTCTTTCCTCTCATGAAGAGAGGCCAATACTGTCAACTACAAATTCTTATGATATTGAAACAGTTCGTTCCCTTGATGAACTTGAATAAAACAATGAGAAGACGCAATTCATGTGATGTTCTCCGGAGTAACATTTCGTACATTCTGATCACACATGGACATGTAACTAATTTTAAACGAGTCAAAATTCCACAGAGCGGAAGTCATGGCTTAAGGGATTAAATAGACGGACACAAAAACTGGAAATCAAAATTGTGGGAATGCCGACTACCAGGGTAGCCGCAGCGTCAACACAAATTGTTTTTGAACACACAGGGGGGACTGTGACGTTTGATAGCCAAAGCCTCAGCAAACTGGAGTATGCGTTTCCGGTTGCTTCGAAAAATCACCGAGAACGCGTCAGGAACTTTGACTCTGTGTCCTGTTTGTATTATGTGCCTTGCAACCGATGATGCTGGGTGCCGTCCGTCGGCATCTATACAGGCGCCTGGCGTTTCTAACTGAGTTTCCAGCCATTTGGGAACATGCTCCTTAATACGAACAGCTAGTTGTCGGTTTGTCCTCCCTATGTAGCTCATACTGCAGCTACACGAATATTTGTATAAACAGTGAGATGTGACAGACGTACACTGTTTGTTCGTAACCGGGGCGACTGGTAGAGTTCTTGTTCGCTGTACTATACACAGTTTTGCAGCGTTATAAGTCCTGGATACAGCGGCTGTTAGACGCTTCCTCGTCATTGTTGACCAGCTGTCCCCTAGAAACGGGAGTTCTAAATACACCGTCCTCTTCGGTACCGTCGTCACTTCTACTGTTGGGATGACGGCTCTGCTGTACTTTCTAATAAATCGCAGGGGTACCCGTTGACCTGCAGAGTGTCTGTCAGTAAGCCTAACTCTGGCTGTAGGTTGTCTTCTGTGCAAATCCTCCGTGCTCTGTGGAAAAGCGTCCTGACTAGACTTCTCTTATGCTGCACCGGACAGAAGCTTTCGAAATGCATATACTGTCCTGTCCAAGTAGGCTTCCTGTAGACGGATCTTCCTACCGTGCCATCTGATCTTCGAGTGACTAGAATGTCCAGGTACGGAAGACAGTCATTCGCTTCGTTCTCTCTCTCGTCAGTTTTAAGTTCGGGTGAGCTTGGTTCAACTTCGAGAATAACGTATTTGATTCACTTGAGCTCTCAAAAATGGCTAGAATATCATCTACGTAGCGTCTGTACAACACCGGTTTTGACAGGCTTTCGCATAATGTAGATTCTACTTTGGCCATGAAGAAATCCGCTAGAAGTGGACCCAGCGGACTGCCCATTGCAACCCCGTCCACTTGTCGGAAAACTATGTCTGGAAGTTGAATCTTACATTATGTGTACATAAAAGTAATAGTGATTTCAGTTCGATCACCGGGATGGGAAATGGAGCACTGCTGCTTACAATAAATTCGCAAATGCTATCAACTGTTTCATGAAGCGGAATGTTAGTAAACAGGGACGTCACATCAAATGAACACATCAGTTTGTCTCGGACATTTAAACCATCTATACAATTAACAAGTTCGAAACTGTCCTTCAGACTGTACTTACTGAATTGTCTTCTGATTGGTTCAAGCAAATCAGCTAGCCAACGGGCTAATTTATGCTGCGGTGCGTTACACATGGACATAATGGGCCGAAGTGGGACATTGGGTTTGTGGGTTTTGGGCAGTCCGTACATATGCGGCGTGCGTGTGCCGATTGGCTTCATCAGCTTGCATTGATCGACAGAGATTACGCCATTTATCCTCAACCTTTCCAGCCTGCGGCAGATTTCCCTTTTCCACTTCTTGGACGTTGTCAGGATTATCATCCGGGAGAAACTTCTGAGTGTCATTAAGAATTTCAAACATTTTGTCCAGGTACTCCACTTTGTCCATCAACACAACCCCTGAACCTTTGTCCGGACTTAACACCATCAAGTTCTCATTTTGTCTTATTTCTCTTAAACTTTGGAAGTGTGCCGGTGTTAGTAGGTTGTGACGCTTTTGTTTGTAATTCTGATGTTGTAGGCGACATCCACTAGTTTTGCTTTCAGACAATTTTGATTTTCCTCAGACGTTGATGAATGTTGCTGAAGTTGATCGTAAAGATTTTCAAACAGGGCATGTAACCCGAGTTCTTCAATTTTCTTTGGTGGTATGGCAAACCCAATCCTAAAGAAAGGAGTTTCCATTTGAGTGCGCGATAGCGTTTCTGATGGCAGATTGGTTACACACCTATCCACCTCTTCGGGAACTGGCGACGTACTTGTAACGGGACAAAAGGAATTGATAGATTATTCACAATAGACTCCAACTTTCCGCGCACCTCCTTCAGCGATCCCAACTTTTATTGACATAGTTTGAGATGGGACTTAATAATCCGCCTGAGGTTCAGAGTTGTTTGGCTGCAGCTCACATGACCGGAGTTTTTTTTTCGATAAACTCCCATGGAAACTGACACGGACAAGCACGATTTGTAAAACTGAATACGTAGTCGTTCGGTGACCAACTCGCACTTGAGACGGAGAAGGTTGTCAAAATTGCTGGATATATCTTTCGGGAATCTTCTGTGGAGAAATTTGAAACAGTTCGTTCCCTTGATGAACTTGAATAAAACAATGAGAAGACGCAATTCATGTAATGTTCTCTGGAGTAACGTTTCGTCAGCAAGGTTTTGTAGAAGCATTTTAATTTTTTTGGAAAACGTCCGCAAAATCAATCGCTGTCCAGCGTGCCCGTGTGCAAACCTTATCAAGGTTGACGAAAAAAATGACTTCTGATTACATCTGCTAGAAGGCATTCAGTCTGCGTTAAGTTCTCCACGTGTGAGTATCATGTCTTTAGAAAATCCAGAACGATCATTTTTCAAAAATCGGTGGCAGTCCACGTGTTCAGTCTCAATTAAATTATATTTCACATCAAGAATGCGAAATTATTCTGCAATATTTGGCAGCTGTTACTTTTGTCGTTTATTTCATAGAGCAAATACACGCACTTCTATCAAGGAAATAGCAATTGATGCCAAAAAATGAACTCTAAACAAAAACTGGGGGCATATTAAACGAGCAGGTTGTCAAATACAGGACGTTACATGTTGTTTGGCGCCAAACGAATGACACGTCCGTTCAATCAGATTGGCAGAGACCGACACCACCAGAGTCATCTAAGGAAGGTGTTCCGTTTGACATGTTACAAAATCAGGAAAATCACTCTCGCATAATCACTGGCTCTGCATGGCCCCAAGGGATAGCACGGGGTGATTACATACTCTTTCACAGTGTGAAGTCTTGCCGGAAGAAAGAATATTCAACGCTAAGTTCCTCGCATAATGGTATAATAAATCTTCAAGATACCAAGGCTGGTCAGTTGGTAAGAATGAGTGACTGCACAAATAGGAAATCCCAGTCAAAGAATGGTATTACGTGAATAAGTATAAATGATTACGGACGTATAGGTTACTGAGTCCACTGGATAACCCATAGTATAGAGGGACAAATTAATGACAGAATTTTGAGACTCGGTTCCGCACTTCTCACTCTTGTCAGTCCAGATAGCATGATTTCGATAGTCATTTACTATGCTGATACCAAATGCCACAGCCTTGTTGTCATGGCCGCACTCATTTTGGCCGTTGGTTCTCATATCTCTTCAAAGACTGCGCAAGTCAGATTGCTTAGTTTTTTCGTCAGATCTGTAGCTACGCGGTTGTGCCGAACACAACGCTCATCATGTGTAGTCCAGCACGATTGAAGAATATAAGCGAAGCCTTCTAGTTTAACCGCAGTTACCACAGCAAACAACTGAGTGTTTGCCTCCGCCACTTCGTGAATTCTGGACATCAGTCCAGAGAAGGCCGGATCGAAGGTGGATAGCGAGTGTGCAGATTCTGGGAAGGGTGTGATCCAGATAGAGCAGAAAGTAGAAAACAGTTCACTTCATGAAGATTACATTCATCCAGCCTGTGACATAGCCTTTCCATTCACGCCGACTGGGCATACTTGTTTATCATTACCATACCCTGAACGCGTACTGGGACGTTGATGACTCATCGTAATGCCGAACGAATCTTCGTTGACCACATTCCACAGAATCGGGCATAGACTGAAGAGCAGTCCCTCTACCGGTGACTTACAGGGGGTTGGGATGACTGAAGTGAAACACAATGTCCAGTCCACCGAGACGAATTAGGCGTGAATGTAGCTGGTTGGCTTATCTCTGGAAAATAGACGCCAGTGTTGAACAAACTGACAGATTGTACAGTCGATACCTTTCAGTTTATTGTGTTAGACTACTAAAAACTAACGAAGTGACTCACCTGTTAAATCAAATGTTTTCACAACAGATGGATTTGCTAATGTGGCCTCAGAGGCTCCTGAGTGATTTCATCCACTGTCGTACAAAGTTACCATCAGTAGTTAGTGAGGGCTTTACTTTTCCACGTGAACAGGATTTCTGAACAAGTTACTGTATCGGGGGCATCTAGTGACAGAGTCGAATTGAATAGATTCCTCGTGATATATACCTATGGTTGCAACGAATGACCATGTGCTCCTTTTTCTGAGTGTTGATTTCCAATCTTGCTAGCTCCGAGACACTGGATGTTGCTCAAGTTTCGTCGCGAAATGCCTCAAATTCTCCGTCAGAAGGATGTGATCATCAGCTGACCACGATGTTGTGAAACTGGTAGCCACGCTCTGGCTGAGATAGAGCTTGCACCTCATCCATTATCATAATACATATCAGAGCTGATAGTGGGTTACTCTGGTGACCACTGCTTTTGAATGTAACTGATACAGTTAGATAAGAACCGGCAGTGCAGGGTGCCTGTGCCAGTCTGACGGTCGAATTCTGTGAACTGGATTCGAATGCCTTGGGCACATCATTGAAAGTAGCAAACTGGTTAGAAGATGTTGAACAGGAAGTCTGAAGCAACGCGTGAGACACTTAGCCTCAGGGTAAACATCACGACGCATAACTGGCAACAGAAGTGAACAATTGCAAGCGCATATCCCAACGGTTGGCCAATATCTTGTGGCAACAACGTACTAACGTTGAAAATACGACGTTAGGTCTGGGGTCGTTGGGGGTGGTTGGATTGCTTATTTTTGGAGTAAGCGTAATGCGAGAGCGTTACAAGTGAATCAGACAACTATCTATCAACGCAAAGGGATTTAAATATCCCGCTGAGTCGTATGATTTCATGCCCTTCATATGTTTGGATAATAATTTGTCTAAACCTAGAATAGAGTATCCTGTGCACCACTCAGTGAGAGCTATTTCTTCTCTGGAAATTGGATCGACCAAGAGCAGAGTAGTACAGAATGGTCTATCATTCACATGTGACTGAACCAACGGTCTCTCAGATCAGAACTAGCCTAGTGGTTCTGAAAACCACGGTTTGCCCTGCAGGCTCCTCTCTAGTTTCGGAAAAAAATTGCGAGGATGTCGTCTCTCGTCAGTGGTACACTGTTGGAGTAGTTGTGTGGTTGGACTTCTGTATGTAATTCCTGGTGGCGTAGGCTCTTGCTACTATAAAAGCACGTTGCTGAGTGACGACCGTTCTCCACAAGTACGGAAACAACTGAGAAGCATGCTTGTTCAATAGTTTCTTTGTTGCTACTATGATAAGTATGTTGGCCTGGAGACTGCGATAACTGCTATCAGTTTATTCCCATCTATGGAAACCTTGCTATCTGGTTCGAGTTGGATCACTACAATTTTGACCAAACGGATAAACCATTCGAAGTGTCCCGCTGCTTAGGGCTTTATATTCAACATCGCATCAGGCTGCAGGGCTGATAGGAACGAGATTTATATCAGATTGGCACGTTCATATACGTCCTGATACTCTTGAGTAAGCGACCTAGGAAATAAGGATGAAACTGGTGATGGATTTCACGTCCAGTTGGACATGAATGTGTCAGTTCGGCGGCAAGCCTTAACGGAGATTCTGACTTCTGTTGTAACCAGTCGCACCTTGCGATTTTCCTGTACCTGAGTTTGTCCTAGTTGTGTTTGATGGGGTATGCATGCTTTCCGTGTCGGATGAGGCTGATCTTGGTCGGAAAGTTATGTTTACAATGGATGCAGTCAAACATTGTAAGTGGTTTAACATCAATTCTTATTTCACCCTGTCCCTGGGTCGTTACGTACGAATATGCCCCAATAGACACATTACTTTTGTGCCTATATTCATGTCGTGTACAGACGTACTCCGTTCGCCTCTCCCGTATGTTGTTAGATGCCGGTGTAGAACAGCTAGCGGTATTCGTAGTTTTATGGTCGATCACAGCAAGTAGAGTTGTTGGCCGTATATGAAGTCATTAAACTTCTAGTCAGTTAAAATTCGTACCACGACTGTTCAGACGGCACCGCAAGGACCTGATTCAGCTCCCCGACCACTGCTTCTTACACTACGATTAGTGCCGTTTATTTTGAGGAGTAAATTGTACCCACTCCTTTGGAATAAAGAGCAGCCGATGGCGACAAAAGTGAGCCGGAAGAGGAAGAGCCAGAGAATTTCAAACCAACTGGCTGTCAAATTTGGAACGTCGTTTGATGTTCAGCGGCGTATTTCTTCAGTCAAAATGGCATGGACAGACAACACTAATCAACACTAATCATCAAGTGAAACTTTTATGTAGGTGCACATTTAAAGAACTGCAAGCGGAGAAAAATACATCGAAATGTCAATCCCTCTCCAGGATACCGGAATGCTAGCACGCCCAAAACTCATACCAGGTCAGAAACTGCTTTTTTACAGTGAGACATCTGACAGAGAGGAAACGCCAACTTCTCCACCTAAAGGTATCGTAGGACACCGAGGAACTTCAACTTGTCAATGGACAAAATTCCGTTATTGCCTGCTCGATCTCAGTTAAGGAATGGCAAGGAATGGTAAATGACTCAACTGCATGATCATTGCTCTCTTTTTAAATTGTTATTCTACCGGGTAAAGTACATTCGGTTTGGCTTTGGCGCATTATTTGAATTTGCCCTATTCACGGAACATTTGTTTTGAGGGCAGCTAACATCGTTCCATAGTGTTCCATCAATTGATGTTTCTGATACATCAAGTCTACTGTGCTGACCAGTCTTGTCGTACACAAATTGAAGCGACATCCACCTAATGTCAGGCGTCGTACTGTTCGGGAACCTTTTAAGCATAGTGCCGTTGCCCCCCTTACTTCATAGTAATCATGTGGACAGTAAAACCAGTGTCAAGTAAACACATTATTCAATGCAACCTAATACAAACCTACACTCTACAAGGTCAGTGTGATGATTGATTATGGTTTAACTATGTCAGTTGGTCAACATCAAGCTGAATGTCATTCAGAAGAAGACTTCGATCCACATTTTCAGAAATTAGAAGCACCCTCTCACTTTCAATTTCCTCTCATTGTCTGTGATTGTTCCTGTCACTTACTCATTTTTTTGACATCTGTTAGTAACCACTTGAAAATCGGTTTAACCGTGCGCTGATGCGAACACCCACCTATTTTACCCTTGTGGACGTTTTTTCAATTGCAATTGAATCAAATTAATGCGTGAAAGGCAAATGGTGGATTAGGTGGTTTTTCACTGCGATGGAGTTTCAGACTTTTGATGCACAACAGCGTGGGTCATTGGGAAGCGGATTAAGCACGATTCATTGTAGATATTGCCAAGGCTCCGGTTTCATCCTAACAACCGATAATTTAATTGACCTTATCAGAATCATTGTTGAGTACTCGTAGTCCGAAACTTCTAACGGTTAGCAGAGTAGTTCTCATGTGACAACATCGGCTGTGCTTTTGTGCACAGAGGACGCTGACGCAATCAAACTGCTTGCCAGAGAATTGGTTTCCTCAGTAAGGTGTTTAAGGTTGAAATTATTTTTGTGAGTTCGTTTATCTGTTGCTGTTGTTGTCGTTGTTGTTACGTTCATTGCTATACGAGGCTTTCTAGTATTACGTTAATGAGTGATAAGAGTTTAAAATGTATTACTGGTAGGCAGTGTAGCGCATTTGTTAATGCAGAAGATACTCGATTGTAAAAGGCCGGGCTTCAGTTGGACTCGAACTAGCTGATCCGAGTTCGACCGGGACCTAACTTTGTAACAACTGGGTCTCTTCTGAGCTCATCGTGTGTCGAGGAGCTTCTCTGATGTCGTTGTGGATCATCGTAGCCAGACCAGGCTTGGACGATGGGCTGGGGAGGTATGGCTCTGACAGAGCATATATTTCGGTAAACCTAGTCATACCTCAGTGGTATACAGTGCGTTTTCATCAACTCGACTCGATTAGGACGTTTGTCGTTATTGTGATTAAGGTGCGATGTTTCCACCCCCTTTCTCTGTACAATTGAACACGTACAACTGCGCTATCTTTGACTTCACAATATTATGCGTATCGATTGATTCGTTGTAGACGATTTTCCTCAATTGTTGTGAATGCTTGTGACGTAAATACTTGCATGGCTTCAATTCCTTGTTAGTTTGAATTGCTAGATTTAACGTATTAAAAAGCGTTGTCTCTGCTTGCGTTATTCTTCTCAAAATGTTTTTATTGCCTATTTTAAGATTTCGTCTTCCTCTGTATGAATACGCCTTTGGTTTCGAGGCGTAACTTAAGTATAACCCATTACTCTCACATTCTTCTCTCGCCATGAGTGTCGGATCGTATCTCCCGATTTATGGGGTTAGCTGTATTCCATAAATGCAAATGTGGAGCCTGAGATATATTTTCTTTCATTGTGATCCTAATTTATTGCCAGTTCTGCATCACAACACCCATTGTTTTTCGTTCAGGATTTGGAAGGTCTTAAATAGAACCCGCTTGCTTCTTGATAGCATACATCGGTCTGGGCACAAAAATTACGATTCATATGTCTATCGGTTAGTTCATCTGAGTCTTCGGTTTGTGCCTTTTGAGTCTGTTCACTGCCCACCTAGTAGACATGAACGGCATGCTGTTACGCCCCCGAAGTTTGTATTATTTATTTACTTATTTTTATAGCAAGTCACCCACTCGCTAAAGGAAGGCCTTACCAGCATCACATTCGTCCTTGACTATCCGAAAACGGTCAGTTCTCCAGCAAATATGTCAACCGCGCCAAGTGTGGTTCGCCGCCTCCATGGTCGCATGACGGTAGGCCACTTGCGTATGATCGTGCGACGTCTGTTCAAGCTATCCCCCACAGTCTCCTATGATCTGGTTGTCCAGAGCGAACGTCACCGAAAAATTAATTCCGAAGTTTTGTTGGATGCGGACACGCGAGAACTTGGTTTCTATTGCTTAGAGGATGGTGATGTGATTTTTGTAAGATTACATAACTAACGTGAATCCACCTGATCGGCGTTTCATATTAAGATGTTTTTGTCATTGATCGATTTCTGTCATTATCTGACCTGCTGGTTACGCGTATCGCTTCAGTTTGTGTATATCTTCTGCAGACTGCCCACGTGGGGCCGTATTCCGCTTGTCATATTCAACTGGTTGGTTTTGTTGCTCTCATTACGGTCGCTGTACTGGGCAGATGTGATAAACCGGTCTGTTTGAACAATCCGTTTGTCCCATTCAACCATATTCTCTAAGAATCTTCCATTGATTAATTTATTTGGACTGCTTTTGCCTTATGAACTACAAATCCATAATTCGGCTGTCGAATTGACGGGACTCATGGGCGGTCATCATGCATTGTGTCGTATAGTGGGAATCTGGTTTTTATTTGATCGCCTTCTACGTTGATTTCTGTTTGAATCCCCACTTGAAGAAACCACCAACTGCTGATGACTTACAGAAAATGGCGGATTAGCTGTATTGCATTTGTTTTCTAGCTTTGATGGAGAAAAGCTCTTCAACGATGGAGATCGACATGGGCAACATGACTAGCACATAACTATCATTGGTTACTCTGATGGTATTTTGCTAATGAGCACACTGTCGTGGTTAATCAAAATCAGCATTAAATAAAGGTTGTAGTTTTCAAACCCAGTGAGGTGCTGAACCTTGACGCAGTGTGGCAGCGTGCGCATCTTGATGATCTGTTGGGTTAAACTGAACGGTGTGCTGATCACATTAACAGTCACTCATGTCAAGCAGGCCAGTGGGTAGAGGTCAGACGAATCACATTCTCCTGGCCCTCCAAGTGGTGGGTTGTAAAACAGCTGATATCTTTTTTCGAAGAAAACACCAGTTCCGACACTGTCACCCACCTCCTACCTTACAGTACAGGCTTGTGGTTGAGAACCCTAATCGTTCTCCTGTCTAGGTCTGGGCGTCCTGGCAGTATCTCAGCCCACACACAACCATGAATATTCACAACAATAAATCCATACTGCATCGGCTGTCTTGCAACAGGAGCCAGGTAGGGTGAATAGGTGAAAACGCTGTTGCTGGCCCGTGCCGCATTGTCCTTTTAAATTTGGCTCTCAGATCCCTCTCAATCCCCATTTCTAATAATTACTCTATTGATCCCACTACACGTACATATCTGATGATAGTAACATTGTCCCGGTAAGTCCCATATTTTTTTCCAGCTTCCGGTCTCCCTCATCCTCCAACTAATCGTAGGATGCAAATTAATATAGGCGGTTTCAGTGTTCGCTCTCTGAGGCAGCTGGGTCAAAAGACCGATTTGGTACAGACTTCAGACTCATTGAACGTTGATGTCTGCTGCATTTCACAGACGAGAAACCAGGACAATAGTCAGTGTATCGAACCGACAGTACCCGTACTGTCCAGTCGATACGGGTGACTCCACGGCCTCCGCTACCGTTTAGGCTGAGATGGGTTTGTTCCTCAGCGCGATAGCCCCAACTGCATTGTTGGATTGGATTCTCGTTAACACTGGACACTGAGTTGTCCGCTTAGCGGGTTCTGGTCAGGCCAACTCTAAACGTCAAATCTTTTGGAATCGGTTTATTATGCCTGCTTATGTTTCAAGTCACTGTGATGACGTCGGTTCCGAGGGTGCATTTTACCCGCAGTTGGCCGCTTTTTTTAGTTCAACGCCTAACTGATGTAGCCATTTTGACCGAATATATGAAGGTCCAGGTCATCATCATCATTGTCAGTTTTGAGTCATATCCGTGAGTACTGTAGCTCGGGTTGCGGTTGATCCTGGCAGTGGTCCACGAAATAAGTGAGTAATAAATAGGTATAAATATACAACGAAGGGAAATACGAGGAGGGAAATAAGCAAGCAAATGTAAGTGAAACTTGCCGATCTTGCTCAGTTTTCATAGCCCGTGACCACGCCATCGCCTGACTGTCTTGTGGTTTTTGCAATCATCAGTGGTCACACCAAATAATGCGCTGTGCAGCAAACGTTCCATCGGCATATGGAGGACGTGATCCAACCAGCGAGCACTGTGCATTTTCACTATCCCGGCTGTGGGCACACAACGACTTAAACAACTTGACATACTTCACCGAGATCCATCTGTGACTGAAAACCTCCAGAGAGCTTGTAGCCCAACCGAGTCAAAGGTAGTCTTTAAGTCCAAACATATCAAGACCGTTGACTGGGAAAAGGAGTGCCGTTGCTCCATTGTTTAGCGTAGGGTGAAGGTGCGTCCGATACATCCGCAATCAGGCAGAAACCTGCATGTTCTCTTGTTCGGTTTTCTCTGTGTAGTAGAAACCGACGCATTGTGAGGCCAATCAGCATCTTGGATGCGGTAGAGACAAGGCTAATACCCCCCCCTGGTTGTCGCATGGTGACCTGACCTCTTTTTTGGAAGTGAAAATTACTGTTTGGTAAGCATCAGTCACGAGGCACCTTTCCAGTCCCCCATTTGCAACGGAAGAGTGTGGTCAGTTCAGATAACAATATCTCCCCCAGATCGGCCGTCTTGGTGAGGCCGAGTCTTGTTTAGGTGACTGGTTTGGGATAGCATCACATCGCTCGGATAATGGTAGGTGGCTGTTGCAACTGTGCGCTGAACACAGGTTATTTTTAGCTTAATTTTTTGACGTCATGCGCATCATCCTTCTATTCAGCGCCCCCTTTCGTCGAATCAGACCTGGTATCAGAACTATCACGTCGTTTTTAGTTATAGACGAAGAGAGTTGTTAGATCCAAATTTCACAGGCCATTTATGGAGCAGGTACTATGGTGTGCGACTCGGTGGTTCGTGGGTTAAGCGAACGTTGGACTTCAGAGAAATCCCGTGGGCTATTTGGTATCAGGCGAAGCATTTCTCGTAGCAATTCATCTAACAAGTTTATGAGCGATATCGGTTGGAATTTGAGGCGTAGCCTGACCACAAATCATGAGGCTTGGCCAACGGAAAAAGTTCAAGAAGCAGAAACCTTTGGATTCATAGTGAACGTTGGTCGTCGAAATTGATCGACAGCACGATCACCTTGTGCGTACACGGCAAGGCCACATCGATCAGTTCGACTGAACTACGGTCGGCCTTACCAGATAACGGCTTTGTAGCCCTCTTCCGACGATTTCCACAACTTATCAATCCATCTAATCTGACATCACCGCCTGAACACAACGTCTTTCACCATATCGTCACCAAAGGCCCACCTACATCCGCACGTCTGCTGATACATGGCTTGTTATCGGATGAGTTCGAATCAGTTCATTCACTGTTAATCTTACCCAGATATGAATTGGTCCCAGTCAACACATAGAACTACATACGTGGGATTCTGTTGAGGAACCCTATCTAAAAGGCTATGGGTCTCTGTGATAACTACATCTGTTTTAACCGTGAACCGTACTAATCACCAATACCAGCTGACTGAGGATGCCTTACTGGACCAGAATTATGCAAACTAATCCGTGTAACACTCTTCAGGCTGAGTGTAAACAACTCAGTGTTACGTTTTCACGTCATCGTCTACCAGTCAGTATACTTCTATTGTGAACCAAGAACGCGGATGGCGCAAGGGTCATTTATTCAGAAATCCAATACTTCGTTTACGCGCTCCAACATGATAACAAACAAATCACTCATCTGCGTACGGCACTGGATCCCAGAACGTCACGGTTGCCACGGACGCCAATGCTCAGTTCTTGTATGTACCGAGAACCATTTCATGCCATGCTGCACCCCAATGCTTTCACTTATATTTTCCCCGTAACTAGTTCAATGTCAATCCGTGTTCCTGTCTCACTAGTGGATAGTAGTGGATGTGAGTAATATAGTGCGATCGCACGTTCTCACTACACTTTTTGCACCTATTATTCGTGAAGGTGATCACTGATTAGTGCCTCATCCAGTCATCGCATATACAACACGTGACCAAGTTGTCGCAGTCGGGAGCGGTTCTGTAGATTGATGGTTGGTCATCAGCTACCGTATCCCTACCAGCAGCAGTACGGGTTCTGTTGTCTAATCAAACGCGGACAATTACTTGCACTCATTATATTGCCACCATGAGCTACGTGGAAGTATCAAACCGGATTGGTAGGCACAGTTATCTACTCGGCGGTCTTATTCTAACACATAAATAAATCCATGTGCGACACTCACTATCGTCTTTTGAGTACTCTGGTATAGCCATGAGCGGTAATGTCACCAGGAATACGCATAACTACCTGTTCATTCGATGCACAAACACTATGTGATTTTGATCAAAACCTCTCGTGTATTCCAAAATAATTCACGGCGAATAGCGAAACCGGTGGTACTTATAACCATCTGCAGGTTATCGAGCCAACGTAGCATAAAACAGACGATATCCTACAGCAGAATATTCGATCCGTCAGGTGTTAACAGCGAGTTACTGACGTGAAGTTGACTTGATAGCCCAATCCGTAAGTGCTGTTATACCCACGAGTGTTTATGTACATCTCGGCCTGTCCTCATAATGTCTACTTGACAAGGTGAAGAACTCCTGAATCGTTGATCCATATCCAATTTCATTTCGTTGAATACAAATATTCAGCGAGTTCGACACCACATTATGCAGACTAAGTTTGAGCCTGATAACAGTTTCGATATTTGCTCCTTATATGACCATTACACCCCCACCCCACCCCGAGACAATGCGACAGAGTTACCCGATATTTGTTATATTACGTCATACAATGCACATCTCTTCTATCCTACTAGTTCAGCTTACTGAAGTTGTGATAGCGAAGAGGTTGTTGACATTCGTATATCTTCCGTGTGTTAATATAATACGCCGGAAACTTGACCATGGTAAGACCGCAGGACCATCCCGTGGATGTGTATTATTGTCACTCCCCGAACTGCTCATGAGTGCAGTGCATATTCTAAAGGCCACAGCGTGAGAAGAGTAGGTGCTATTGGACGAACTTAATACAAACCGGGATATGGGTGGCGGGTCGTTACTATTTCTCGAGCGGAAATAACCGGCGAGAGTACGTTGGACATAAGTTCGTTATTCCGAAACAAATGCAAGCTTTGATGAGTTCGTAAAACTGTATTATGGTTTTTGGGTGAAAGGAAGATCCTCGTATGTTCCTAACTGTCTAAGTATGCTGTCAATCTTTTCCTGATAAGTCCTTACCTACACATGGATCGCAATAAGGCAGGGTGACCATCCATTTTCTGAACGAGATGTTCAACATGAAATTAACCAAATCCCCTACTACTCATCAGCAATCAAAATACCGCTCAACAAGTCAATGATTTCTGTGATTTCAACTTGGAGAGAAGTCCTAGTCGAGGGGTCATCGATTGGAGTTAACAGACAGTAACTGTGTCTCCTCTCGAGGCGATCGGGCAACCTGATCATTACTCACAAGCGAAAGTGGTTGAGCGTTCACATATGATAATTCGGTCGTGCCTAATGTGAGGTCAATGGCGCAGTGGTAAACACGGTTGCCTCATGAATGAATGGCCGGAGTTCTAGTCCCGGCAGTGGCAAGGATATGCACTACTGACGAGCTCTAATGAGAGCGAAACTCGAGTCTAGTGCTTCTTTTCGAAAGGGGCCGACTGGAAAGTCTATGGGAATGCGACAGCTGCGATCAATTGTGGGTGATTTCAGTTGAAATTAAACGAACAAAACTGTTCAGGTGTACAAACCAGCCTATACATGCTAGGATTTGAGGGTCGTCTGGATGTTAGATAGCGTATGGGTCGATGAGTAACCATTTCTGGCTCAAACATAAACAATCCGTGAATGTAAATAATGCGACAGACGCAATATTTAACGAGCTCTTAGAAACAGTGCTTTGATTTTCGAGAACTTGCACTCACGCACATGACTAGGAAAAGAAAGTAAGGTGAGTCGTCAATTGTTTCCCGAGAGGTTCATCATCCCATGTGAACAGTAATTAGAGTAAGATGGTCTTCATTTTCAGAGAATCAGGGACAAACCGGGTGTCCTTCCCTTACCGTTTGGTACCGCAAACTGCTCTACACAGCTGACGTCATCTCCCGGTTCAATGATTGAGATAGGACGAGATCAAACTTTGTGAATCATGTGCTCACTGAGAGACGTTTAAATCAGTGGAGACTAATGTGGAGTCAACATATCAGTGAATGTACACACTAATCTTTAGCTGGCTATTCGATGCAATTGAAACCAATGTGGCATAGTTGATTTAAAGCAGAAATGTCGGATACAACTTACCAGTGTCAGAGAGCATCTATCAGATGCGACTGTTTACTGACAAAGTAGCATGTAGGGTCAAAATGAATGTCCGATTGGCACCGTTTTGGTGTCTTTCAAGGGTCGAGGTGTGTTTGTTTGCAGTCAAACATATTACAACATTAAAATGGTTCCTATTTTATCAGTACACAGTGCCTTTCGTCAGATTGAGAACCGGAGGGATGACGTTCAGTTCCTCGGTATATATGCCATCAATACTATATATTTATGCCATTAACCAGTTCCTAGATGGACGCAAGCGACACGCCCACCCACGGCTGAACAAAACAGAAACAGAGTAGTTTGTAGCACTCAGCCTGTACCCATGTGATACGTGTATCCGATGCATTGCCCTAGCGTATACATCTCTACGTGCGTTTATTAGCTGAACATTCCCTCATTCCAAGTAGGCGAAGTAATTTACCATTGCTTTTTATGAGTATGGCGTATGCTCCCCGGTGTTCACCGGTTATTCATTTGGCCACCGTTTCACTCCACATTGCATACGCTCCTCATGCGTTTACCAGATTTAACATGGTTTCATCCAGCTCGACATGCCCACCAAAAATTTCCAAACATTTGGCGATTGATCAAAATATGGACGTCGGCCAAGTGTGTCACGACTTCGAATGTGGAGTTTGGATAGAAGAGGGATTTGTGTGGGGATTCTAGGTTGAATAATTCTCCTAGGACATGTGCATTTGCGTACTACAAGGTGATGGTGGTTGATTCCGTGTGGGAGCTGCTACTCAATCGACCGGAAGGATTAGGTCACGCTTTCTTACTTGCAACGTCAGTAGTCCAAATCACAACGGTTTGCTACAAACACATTTATCCCCCAATGGTGTCAAACTTGGATCAAAAGGTTTGTGCTCCAGCCTTCCAGGACAGTCTTCTGCGGGATTCTACTTGTTTCACAAAATCCACTACTTACCTTGACCTGGTTTATCAAATAACCTTAATCCCATGGAAAATCGTTGGGATCACCCTAGTCATATACCTCTGAAGAATGGGAAACTGTAGACGCTTCGTCATCCAAGATTGATACTTAGAATACATGACAACAGATAAAACTAGAATGTATCGTCGATTATGTCATAGGCCTGCAAGGTAGAGTCAATGGAATAATCTGTCAAACGATAACTACGTGCTGGCATACGAAGGTGAAGGCATTAGTCTTTTCTAGGTAGTCCAAGCGGACTTCATCGTTCATTTCTGTCCAACGGTACACTGCGATAGAGTAATAAGGTTATGTGAGAAGGGACCGTGATAGACTTGTTGTTATCTTTTAAGATGAATCAATTTTAGAATCAGTGGGATTTGCCCATATACTCCATACTGTGAAGTTGTGCACGTGTGTAAGTCGAGAGTAAAATTCATATACTTTCAAAATGTGTTCTGCTGTTGATTGAACGATGTTAACTGTCCCACCTGTTTTTTGGTCCAACGACTGGCTGTCTCAAAACCCCTCATCTTCTATCTAGAAATCCAGTGCAGCTTATAAATAAATCATGGATTCCCCGGATCATCTTCCGCAATATGTCTGCTGCGAGTTTCTGAGTCTGTGAGGGTCCATTTATGAAACATCTACTGTAGCATGCGACACGGGGGTACATGGGTTGAACAGACATTGGATCTCGGAGAAATCCCTGGAGTTGTTAGAAGCTAGACGGAACATTCCTCCTGGCAGTTCATATAACAAGTCTAGAGAGATATCCGTAGGAACTGAAACGTAACCTAAATCGCTGATCGTGAGGACTTGGTTAATGGAAAAGTTAAGGAAATGGAAACCGATTTGCTTCAGGGAACATCGGCAAACTCTTTAAGCTGATCCGTGCCACTGGTTCCAGGCGACCATCTGTCAGCGAAACAGATGGCACACTCGTCTGTAGTAATTCCAGAAGGTTAAACGGGTGGGCGGAACACTGAGGGTCAATTTAACTGGCCTCCTGCTTCCATTGTACTGCCACCACAACCATTTAGTTTAGCCCATTGGTCGGATAGATTTGGAACCACCCACTGAGACTGAGGTTCGCAATTGCCTTTCGGCTCTCAATCGTAATAGGGCTGCTGGTCCAGATGATCTCGTGCCGGCACTTTTCAAAGAAGGTGGAGAGGCGTTAGTAGAGGCCTTGACTCAGTTGTTTCAACTTGTGTGGACGACGGAGACCATCCCTCCGTGCTGGGGTCACTCGATAATAGTTCCCATATTTAAAAAGGTATCAGGGGCTCTTGCGAAAACCATAGGGGATTAGTTTGACCCGAGTGGTAACTCGGATTCTGGCATGCACTGCACCTCGTCGATTCGATGGGCAAACACATAGAATGAACATACAGGGTTTCGTCTTGGGCGAGGATGTGTTGAAAAAATTTCCGTTCGCCAGATTCCGGAACAGCATCATTTATACGGCCGGACAACACCTGCCGTATTTCTCGACTATAATGGTGCGTTTGATTCGGTGGACCGATCTACACTTTTGGAGTCACTTAGGCCCAAGGGTGTATCGACTAGGTATGTGAACACATTGTCGGCGCTTTATTCCCCTACTTATGCTCAGGTTAGGGTTTATGGTCAACTGTCTGACGGTTTCAGAACTAGGAGCGGCGTACATCAAGGCTGTCCCCTTTCACCATTTTTGTTCAAGCTCGTCATAGATTAAATAATGGAGGACCGTCTGCTACACCCGATGCCGGCGTGGACCTCCTACCTGGTGAAAGACTGACTGACCTTGATTATGCTGATGAA
>LOND01001826.1:55251-73063 GCA_014220965.1 Paragonimus kellicotti | reverse complement strand
CAACCGCGCAGGATGGTGTTCACGCACTGTGTCAGACAATTGCTTTGCAATACGACCAATGTTTGATGCTCGACACCAGCAAACAAATGAGTACACACAACAGCTGAGCTGTAGAACATGGAAGTTTGTCTTTGAGTTGTGACATGATAACGGGTGTTGAACGGAAACTCACGCACAATTGAGCGGCAAGGTAGGTTGTTTCGACTGACTTTTTGAGCTTTCTTGAGATAACTTCGGCCATGGGATCTCCCTTGAAAAGACTAATAAACGCAAGTTTCCTTATTCACAGAGGGTGGCTTAAGTTTCGACTCTACCGCCTGCATCGCCTTCTGAATGAAACGCATTGGGTAGCCATTCTGCATGAACACCTCGTAGACAATCTAGTTCAGCTTGTAGTGTGAGAAGTGCAGATTTTTAACACCCTATCCGTCAGAAAAATGTTGAGCTTTTGTTGCGAAAAAATTGTAGGTTTCACATAGAAGGTCCTTCGAAGAACTTTTATATAGCGCTTCAGGATTCACCTTGCAAGGGACTCGAGTATAGTCGAGTTCAGATTACGCCACTGTCGTCTCGGAGAAACCCTCAGCTCAGATAGTATGGTAGACTCGTCATCTTTGTACATTGTCCGAGTAATTATTTGCTATAGAAGTTTTCGATCAGGTTTCGATGGAGACTGCGTGCTGGTCAGCCTAACGGATGCACTTCGCGAGGTAATGATATTTCTCCTATCTACGACATATATGTGAAGGCATTGTCTTGGAAAATAATCAGCCTTATCACGTAACGTAATAAACGGCAATAAAATCACTCCAGTGTGTTGACATAAGAAGTGGGACCTTGCTTGCCATTCAGCATAGGCAATCTGCTAACGCCCATAAATGTGAATCCCCCGCAACTCATCACACCTTTGGGGTTTTGTATCCAGACACACCATGTTATGACCATCTAAACCAAGCTTACCACACGTCACTAAGTATCACGAATCCCAACTGAGATGTCCGCGAGGCACAAGATACTGTCCACTTTGAACGTCGCAGAGTTTGCTCGTAAGTAAATGTAATTACTTATTCGCGTCCGTTCGGTAATCTGATCAGCGGCAGTATTGCAGTGTCTTTTGAGTAATTGTTGTCGAAATGGTCAGCGCGAACAAACGCCAGCAGGTCGTCGATCCAGTCGGTTTTCCCCCATTTTAGCACACGAGTTAGCAGGCAGGCGAGGCATGGTTCACAAGAGCGGAGGCGGAATGCGAGTCGGCTAAAGGTAGCAGTGAAAGACTGTTCGGTCAGTGGTCGGCTTCTCACCTGATGCTACAAAGATGTCTAAAGCGAAAATCAGGTAGATCACGCTCAGTAGCTAGTGCCGTTTAACCCATGACAATTTAAGGTGATATCTTTTTAAGGCCTCCAAATTGGTAGAGAATTAGATGTTACCGAGCGCAGTGATTCTACCCCCTTCACTATGTATCCTTTTGCTGGTAAAACAAAAGTGCGGGAAATCTAAAGCAGAAGTTCGTGACGTGATTCAAGAATGAAGAGTACCCCACTCCTCGCAACCGCAAAGAACATTTTTACCTACATCTATCCCCTGTAAGAATCCCCAGAAAGGACAGTTCCGTCCAAGGAACTTTTTTATGAAGTACGTTGTTCTACATCCGAAACATTCCTTGAAGGAGCACTGCTCTTGAATCATGTAGATGACGTTCTGGGTGGCCGACATGAGTCTAGTTCTTCCAAAGGTGAAATAAAGCAACATTCTTGTTGAGCCAGATCCAACTTGTTTTGGCACCCATTGAAAGTTTGGTTACTAACTTGCATAGCTACAATTGTACACGCGCAAGTAGGCGATACAAAAACCAAGCCCACATTCGATGTGTAGCCAAACTCAACACCCACAATCGGAAAGGACAAGTAAATCATGCTAAGGAGAGCGCAAAATGCGTTCCTGTATACTGTCAAGTGCCTTATTGCCGCCCAATAACGCTTCATGCTTTTTGGATTTTTATTTTCAGTTACAATTTTATTATCCACGGCACACGTGCAACTGATTTATTCAGCACTGGCAACTAAGTAGTACCGACATACTATATTGTTTAAACATCACGCATTAGGTCGGTTTCAGTGAGACTACTTATGATCGGCACGCTGACAACCCGGACACGTTAAAATCCTGTAGACGCCGGCTTCACCCCGTCGACCAGATGTTATCGGACAATAATGTCTGTTATTGCTACTGCACCGTGTGGACACGTGACACGCATTAACCGGCCTCACATTGATCGACCCACCGCCTGGCATAGCACTCGTCGCGATTCCCCCGTATGGCGACGTCGGTCTCGTACGCCAGCCAATAAGTTTGTGCGTCCTTCTCAGAATGGCCAATCATATTCCACGGTGCCTTGTGGTCGCACTACATCCGGTGAAACCGACCGTCGGTCAGTGATTGGTGGGATTGCGTTTTTACAGGAGAGTTGCCGGGGTTGGAGGCACGGTTCAGCTTGTCCGGTATGTTCTCCGACTAAGATTGCCAGCCGACAGCGTGCGCAAGCGTCTGTTCTAACGGCGACGGAACTAATTTCAAGACTACGATCTTTGATCGTTTGTTTGTAACGTGCGGTCACAGTAACGGTCACAACACGCGCCTCACTTTGCAAAGTGCGATCTGGAGCTTCATACTGCACTCCAGTTCCCACTGTTGTCACCACTTTTCTTCTGGTGTGTGTGTACTTTTTTGTGCAATGCGGATTCTATAACTTATCTATCGTGGACCATCAAAATGTTGCGGATCGCGGACACTTCGATTGAATCCGCCTTGAGAGAACCTCGGAAACTGTTTACTCCGGGAAGGCTAATTATGTTCTGGCTGATGGTTGTTCTGACACTTCGGTGTCCTTGTTATGCTCTTCAGCCATATGGATACGGCCGACGATTGGTGAGTGAAATCATATACGCATTGAAAATCTTTAGATCGATTATTCATACTGCCCTTATCATACACTAATAACCGCGCGTTCAATGCAGTTCTGCCAATTGTTTATTGAATAAGATTTGTATCTTGTGTTATAAGCATTTTAGTATTAACTCAGTCATGAGGATGTAAGTACGATTCCACATGGTGGTACATGGTGCAGTATTGACTAGTCCCCAGGCTTTCGAAGGAAATACATCAAGCCGGTACATTCGTGATTATTATGAACAAATTTGGGTTGGTGGAATTTCCCCATGTCACTGAGTTACTAGCGCATGCTTAAGGATGATTTGCCTTAATAATATTAACCCCAGAACTTCAGGAAATTTCGTACTCCGAGAACAGCAAAATTGGTCGGTTCTGGTTGACCCACATAATTATCGAAAAGGTGAGTTTTACAGAGTTGTGATAAATATCTGTCAGATGGTACATATGTAACGAATCCTAAGAAAAACACGAGGTTAACTCGGTCTACTGGATAAGCTTGAATGGCTGACGCGGTTTGTCAGATATCTGTTGAAAATAGTTACACACTGGTCAAAACCGCATCACTGTGAGGCCAGAAGGCTGGGAGATGTGTGAATATTTGTGTCACCGGACAGAAAATGGGATTGGCCTCGGCTTAACCAGCGCGGAGTGAACATGACAAACGCATGACTATCATTCTTTACTCTCTGCACTTTTACACATGTTTTCACGCGTCTCGGTATCGATCGTTTAGATGACTGACCTTCGATGAGTTCCATTGTTCATCGACTTGCCGGTTGCCACAATAGGATGAACGCTTCCCACGACTTGGACTGACTTAGCACGATGGCCTGTACACAGGTGGGTGGCAAATAACAACAGTCAGTGTGAGTGTGCTTTTACACAGGTAGTGTTCTTATTCTTTCACGCTGTTGATGAATTGGTTCAGATCTGATGAACCACTGCCCTGACCGTTGGATACATGAGCTCCTTGATGAGTTTATTTTCATGGTTGCTTACGCTTGGAAGCACTGCGTATCCACTCCTGTCATGGTTTAGAGGCGTGAGCCGAGCATCACTGAGAGTGTACAAGTGAACACTAGCTGCAATAAATTTGATAATCGTGACACTGAGCGACTTCTAGAGGGATAACGAAAAGGTCGAAAACCGTGGTACGCTCACGACACGATTTTCATCTTTGGGGTCACAGATTGTCATCTATCTTCTGAGTCCAATCAAAAGCCGATCATACACTCACAAATGAAACAATTCGAACCTGCCACTCACTTTCACCTCTAACCACCAGTCCTGCCATGACCTACCCCTGTGACCATTGAGCCGACCCCAGCCTTCACGGATCGAGGAAGGAACAAGGCCCATTTGGCGACTGAACACAACGTATAAGCAACTTCAATGCGCACATGCCAACCCACACCAACACGTGACAAACGACTGAAATTCAACCACCCAAAAACAAATGTGTGCTAGGGGTATGGACGGATCACTGCGGCAGGTAGACCAAGCAGTTCTGTTCCCGTATGAATTTGAATGAGGCCAAAGTTGTTATGTAAGATGTATGCTCGAGCAACATTTCGTTCGTTCTCCTTCAGTTACGTACGCGATCTGATCACCGAATGGATAAAGGGATGGATGCATAGCTGGGTTCTGGTCGTGTGTGTGACATGTCTGAATGTTTTAATTTTTCTCTTCTCACTGGTCCAGGAAACGAGATAGGCAATGTAATAGGGCGAGTTTTTTACAATTTTAATTTTTTATTTTATATGTTCTTTTAATTTTTTTTATTTTTTAATTTTTTTAGGGTTTTAGAAGATTTTTTGTTTTTAATAGTTTATTTTTTCTTCTTTACTAGGGTAGCAAAGTAAAAGGCATGAAATAGGGCGAGTAGGTGTGGACCGGTAACAAGCAGATGAGTAAGTGGTTCAGATGTGCGTATACTAATCAGTTAGCGAACGGACTGAACAGAGTTCGGTCAGACAGTTCATTTTAAATTCACACGGACAAACTAAAGTTAGGGCCGGTATGAACACAGTGGGAAAGTGTGGAAAACAACAAGAATTTGACAATGAGAAGTGGAGCACTAAAAATAGAAGTAATTTGAAAAAGGCCAACAGTAGCATGTAAGATGTCTTGCGCAGTGACATTTCGTTCGCATCTCATCGGTTACTTTTGCGAAATTAACATACACATTATATAGTGGGGGAGCAAGCAGCTAGGCGAAATCGATCTAATCATGTCTGAGACTGTCAGTCCGGTGACCAAAGCGGAAGCATCAAGATGCAACTGAAGCGTACTCATTAAGAACATGAAATAGAATTGCTGTGGGTCAAAAGGGGTAATAGAAGTTCAAAGAGAGAGAGTTGGTTAAAAATCCATACAGATTGAATGGAAGTGGTGAGATATGGTTGGAAAATCTATACAGATCAAACAGAATTAAAAGGATGTACATTGATTTACACTGATTAAAAAGATAACGCAATATGGATTTAAGATGGATAGAGGTGGTCCAATAGTTGTTGGATTGTATGAAGAATACATCGGTCTAAAAAATTGGGTTTGGAAAAAATACGAAAGTAAAATGGAATCAAACAGTACCAGTTGCATTCTTACCAACATAGTGACAGGCTAGTCACCAACTGTTTCTGGGCGCACAGGAGTGGGATTCAACCGATGTATTGAGACAGCTTCCGCAATATTGAGGGCCTGCTTTGTTTGGGTCTAAAGAACACTCTAAAGGCGGTCCTTGGGTCCACTGAGTGCCCGGTCTGAAGATGTTTTGTAATGGCGCTGACGGCACAACCGACCCCCGAATTCAAAAGCCATCTCGGTATGTGTTCGTTAATGCGTGTGCCGAGGTGCCTCCTAGTTCTGCCGACGTATCTGCTTCCACAGACACAATCAAACGTGTATACAATGTTGGATTGGGCGAAAAGAGGCACCATGTCCTTCCTAGGTGTAGTTGGAACACGGGTAGTTTCATCTACGTAGACCAGTCGGGCGGCGTTGTAGGTACGTTTGAGCGCTGCACCTAGACGGCGTTTTATGAGGGCTGAAACATTATCACCTTTGAAAGGTAGAGTTAAATAGACAGGCTTGCGAGGAAACAGTAATGGAGTGTGTTACACCCATAGGTAAGGATATCACAAGCGGAGAAGTTGCATTTTTCTTAAAATGCCATCGAAAAATGTTGATTCGTTCGAAAATATCCATTGAACGACAAAGTACCGAACAAGACTTGTTTTCTGTGTTTGATCTCAGGTTAATTACATTACAATAAACATGAAACTAGTAACCAGGGTGGGTAAGAAAACCGATCAATGGACGGTGTGTTTACTAGCAGTTACGTAACCATTGTTTCAATTCGTGACCTTGATCGATTGTAAGCCACAGTAGATTAAGTGTCCACAGGAACTTCTTCTCAGGCACAGAGGCCAGGATTATTGGCACGTACGGACAGCTTAATGGTCTTGGTAACGGTCAACATTCGGAATCTCACCATTTTTGATCGATTCCCTTGGCACTCGGTAGACAATCTGAAAAGCATCTTTCTTACTGACAGAATGATTAGAGTCGGTCAAATGAGCAACAATCGCGCTTGAAACCGTTTTAATCACTCACTGTCCAACCACGCAGGATGATGTTCACGCACTCTATCGGACAATTGCTTTGCAATACGACCAATGTATGATGCTCGACACGAGCAAACAAATGAGTACACACAACAGCTGGTTGTAGAACAATGGAAGTTTGTCTTTGAGTTGTGACATGATAACGGGTGTTGAACGGAAACTCACGCACAATTGAGCGGCAAAGTAGGTTGTTTCGACTGACTTTTTGAGCTTTCTTGAGATAACTTCGGCCATGGAGATGTTCCTTGAAAGGACTAATAAACGCAAGTTTCCTATTCACAGAGGGTGGACTTAAGTTTCGACTCTACCGCCTGCATCGCCTTCTGAATGAAACGCATTGGGTAGCCATTCTGCATGAACACCTCGTAGACAATCTAGTTCAGCTTGTAGTGTGAGAAGTGCAGATTTTTAACACCCTATCCGTCAGAAAAATGTTGAGCTTTTGTTGCGAAAAAATTGTAGGTTTCACATAGAAGGTCCTTCGAAGAACTTTTATATAGCGCTTCAGGATTCACCTTGCAAGGGACTCGAGTATAGTCGAGTTCAGATTACGCCACTGTCGTCTCGGAGAAACCCTCAGCTCAGATAGTATGGTAGACTCGTCATCTTTGTACATTGTCCGAGTAATTATTTGCTATAGAAGTTTTCGATCAGGTTTCGATGGAGACTGCGTGCTGGTCAGCCTAACGGATGCACTTCGCGAGGTAATGATATTTCTCCTATCTACGACATATATGTGAAATGGGGGGGCATTGATCCTTGGAAAATAATCAGCCTTATCACGTAACGTAATAAACGGCAATAAAATCACTCCAGTGTGTTGACATAAGAAGTGGGACCTTGCTTGCCATTCAGCATAGGCAATCTGCTAACGCCCATAAAAATGTGAATCCCCCGCAACTCATCACATCTTTGGGGTTTTCGTATCCAGACACATCATGTTATGACCATCTAAACCAACTTACCACACGTCACTAAGTATCACGAATCCCAACTGAGATGTCCGCGAGGCACAAGATACTGTCCACTTTGAACGTCGCAGAGTTTGCTCGTAAGTAAATGTAATTACTTATTCGCGTCCGTTCGGTAATCTGATCAGCGGCAGTATTGCAGTGTCTTTTGAGTAATTGTTGTCGAAATGGTCAGCGCGAACAAACGCCAGCAGGTCGTCGATCCAGTCGGTTTTCCCCCATTTTAGCACACGAGTTAGCAGGCAGATGGGCATGGTTTACAAGAGCGGAGGCGGAAGTGCGAGTCGGCTAAAGGTAGCAGTGAAAGACTGTTCGGTCAGTGGTCGGCTTCTCACCTGATGCTACAAAGATGTCTAAAGCGAAAATCAGGTAGATCACGCTCAGTAGCTAGTGCCGTTTAACCCATGACAATTTAAGGTGATATCTTTTTAAGGCCTCCAAATTGGTAGAGAATTAGATGTTACCGAGCGCAGTGATTCTACCCCCTTCACTATGTATCCTTTTGCTGGTAAAACAAAAGTGCGGGAAATCTAAAGCAGAAGTTCGTGACGTGATTCAAGAATGAAGAGTACCCCACTCCTCGCAACCGCAAAGAACATTTTTACCTACATCTATCCCCTGTAAGAATCCCCAGAAAGGACAGTCCGTCCAAGGAACTTTTTTATGAAGTACGTTGTTCTACATCCGAAACATTCCTTGAAGGAGCACTGCTCTTGAATCATGTAGATGACGTTCTGGGTGGCCGACATGAGTCTAGTTCTTCCAAAGGTGAAATAAAGCAACATTCTTGTTGAGCCAGATCCAACTTGTTTTGGCACCCATTGAAAGTTTGATTACTAACTTGCATATGTAGCATATGTTGCATATGTAGCACCGTTCGTGACCAATTGTCATACCGATATAGAAGGTAAAAATGTAGGCTATGCTCGACTTATGGACTTGACCTGTGGCTTGTTCAACTGGCTGAGAAAGCGGTGAAATCTGGTAAAGTAGTACCGTGTTTCCAGTACGTTTGATGTGAGCTCGTGTAAAGGCGCTTGTTTTCGAGCCCCCATCAGATGAACATTGGGAGGTGTGGATACTGCTCTTCGGTGACGAGCTTCTCTAAACTATAGCATGCATAAAGGTCCTATCTTGTTCGGGATGAAAAAATTAATGGAGATTCAAGTAGGCGAAATCAGTTAATCTTGCTGTTGTGCTGCCTTACTGAACGCATGTAACCATGCTGTTGTACGGCAGCAGATACTGGATGCACATAGAAAAATGTAGTGTCGACAGGCCTGTTGACTGTTTTCTACCCATTCGGCCATAACGTTTATGAATGTTTGTATCGTAAAAACCCGAAGCATTCTTTTCCCGTGGTAACTTTGGAAAATTCAGTCCCAGACACTGTTACACGATTTATGCTGTAACGAATTTTGTTGCATCTTTTCAACTGCTTACTATAGGCTGGTTAATGTATAAAAGCAAAACTAAACCCTGAAATGATAAACGGTTGACATTTCACTGCATTTAGTATCTCGGTTTGGTTTTGATTTGTTGAATCTAACGGTCTGTAAATGATGTGGCAAATTCTGTTCTGACAGTGTTTCTAACTTCACTCTTCAAATGATTGTATCGTTTTGTTCAGCGTATTATCCTTCATCACTCTATAGCAATTACCTATTTGCCACAACAATCCGCAACTGAGGATCACCCAGTATTGTAACTTACAGTGTATAATACTTTAAGATATTAAGAGCACCTTTGGTTAGTCCGTGACATCGATCGTATGTATGTGTCTAGTTTGACAATTCTTACGAAATAAAATTGTCCTATTCATCACACCGCAATTACTTCAATCTGGTTACGTCTGATGAAACCACTTCCGGAGAGAAAGACACTTCGTGTTTCTCGTGCTATGTTTGTTGTTGAATGTAAATGTCGTAAATGTAAATGTAAATGTCGTTCGGAAGGTATCACGGGAGTCAAACGAGGAAGGAATCCTTCGGTGGATAGTATGTCAATAAATTACTATCTGAAAGGAAGAACATGACTCAGTTTCTAAGTGAAAGCCACTCGTGTGGAAGCCATAGTTCCGGTAGACATATCCACCAACTAAATCTTGAGTGCAACTATTCCTTTAGTGGGTAAACGGAAAATCCAAAATAGAAATGGGTGTTGACTTTATCGGAAAAAATCTGTACCGTATGTTGCCACCTCTCGTCTTCATTTCTTTTCTAAGTTCCCGTACTTTATTGATCTGCAATACTTATTATTTGTAATGTGTCCCCGACGTTTTTCACATGTGACCGTATGTGATGGCGGCATTATAAAGCAAAATGCCCGAGCGAATATTTTTGGAATAGATATTGCTTTCTCTGGAACTCACAACGAGCAATATTAACCTGGCCGGAGGGACACCTTCTAACAGCAGGTGAGGCGAATTGCACGACTCCGTTTGATCTGAGTTCAGGGATATCATTTTCGGGATTGTGCAAACCTGCAAATAGAATCGAACATCAGCTGTTCGAGTTGAAGCTGGAATGTTTCCGTCTACACTTCCTGAAGCAGATGTAGTGTCGGTTGAATGATTCTGTTTTGTTCCAATCAACTAGTCAGACTAAAGCCGTGCCCTCGGACCCCTGTGCGATTCAACCCTATCCGTGTTGTAGTTCTTGGATGGTTGTTGACTTCTCCATAACATAATTCGTTTTAACACCATGACAGCCATATATGGTCGTCGCTTCCCATTCGCTCTCTCGCTCTCTCTCCTGAGTGCCTTGTATAACACTTGTCTGCCCATCTATTCCTAGTCTCTGCTGCCTGGTTTTTGACTCGTTCTCAATGAGCGTTGTTCCTTACCTTTTCTCCTTCTCGGGTTGTGAATCAAACCGTACAATTGGGTGCGTATTTGTACGAGGGATGATCTAATAAACACTCCTCGTTTACCTAGAAAGCACGACGCTTCTGCAGTTTCAGACTAGTTTATTTGTTTGGTTTTGTTTCGACTGAGGAATGGGAAACGTTACTAAACGTTACGAAATTCCCTTTATACAGACGCGTTCAGACTTCTGAACAATCTCAACAGGGTCCCAACTATTTCAGCCAGATCTACTGATGCGGAACTTCAGAAATATCTCATGACCTCAACTCAGCGTCAACAGTTGCACAGTTTGCAAACTTCTTGCTGGGTATATCTTGATTCATTTTAATCTGGGCATCCACTTCATTAGATTCGGTTCCTGTCATAAGATCGGGCGTATCTGTGTTAAGTACAATGCACGGAAGTCGCAATAAATGCCTTCGTAGAAATTGTCTTTGGATGGGAACAAAAAAGGACGGTATAGTGCCAACAGTTAGAAATTGTCATTGAACCCGCGTCAAGCTGGCTTGTAAAATCTTATAGCATCTGATGCATAGTTCAGATAGGAATTAGAAAATTGATCAATGAATCCGACAGGAACGCTAGTGAGACAAAGAACGTATACATGACTTTACAGCCATAGGGTACTAGCATGAAGATAACGGATAATTATCGTTAAAACGATGATGTCATAACGAGGGAGAACTGTACATAAGTTAGAAGCGGTTTCCAATTGTTTTTTTTTTAAACGGTCACGGACAAGGTTGGACTGTAGTTTATTTAGTCATTTAACCAGGTTTATCTTAGCTGTTTGTAATGGGGTTTGAACCTGACGGGACGTGGTGGCTGAGGAAGAAAACGAGTTCCAGCCAAACTCCTGTTTGGAAACTCACAATGTACTTTGATAACCCTGTTTCGGGTCACATTTGATGTATACTGACAATTCCTCAATTTATGGATGTTCACAGAAGCCTATATGTTCGTCATAACGTCACCTGACAGCGTACCGTATGTGGATAGGAAGAATAACAACGCAATGAATGTAATCCTGTCATGAAAGAAGCGGTAGTCTCGTTTTCGCACGCAGATACCAGGTTGCTTCACCACTGGTGACGAAAGTTTCATCAACTGTTGCTTGTGTGCTGTCAGTATGTTCCGTGATGTGTTTCCACTTCATGTGCCTTCATATTATCCGGGCTCTATAAACTTATGTGCGAACGCCTCTACATTTCTGTTGTCCAGAGACTTGCTTTGCCATAGTGGTCTAAAAATGCTCTATGAGGTGACGACCAGGTGGTCGCTCATGGAGAGCAATCAATCCCGCGTATTCGCTTGAGCTTCCTCACTAGGTTCTATCGATCAACCGAGCGTTATCATCTGGAAATACACATACATTCTGAACAGGCATCACTGCCACTAATTGTGCCTGCGGTGTGTTGTTGTTGTTCATAATATTGATAGTATGATTAAGGACAACTAACTCACTCCCGAAAGCTGGTCAGATAAAAGCCGAGACAACCATCACTACATTTTGGGATTGATTATATCCTTGCTGAGTCCCTTACCATTGAATCTTTACAAGTTATATTTTCGAACCAACATCCTGTGGTGAAATCCTGACTTCTTGGTCCAGATAATTCTGATTCACTGTGGATCAAGTCGGAGGCATCATCGCACTCATATATATATATATATATATATATAAAGTATTTAAAAGGGCACACACTGAGTAGTGAACGATTTATTGTGACGTTTCAAATCCACACTAGGATCCGTTATCAAACAAATAAATGTGTTGGAATGAGATTGTTCTGCCGCTCACCGTGTTCGCCTGTCGGTCTGTCTTCGCTCGTTTTTGGTTTCAGTATCAACGATGCTGACGTAGTGGCTGTCTATATCTACGTGTCGATTGAACGAATTCCGCGAATAGAGAGCCTTACATCTTTGCCCGTGCGACCACTTTCGCATGATCTGTTGACCTCGTGACCTGTGTCCGCGCAGTGGTGCCACAGTTGTGATCTAGGGTCGGCTCGCCGCATCGCTAATTTGTGTTCGTGCACGCGTGTGCACAGCCACCTTGCCCATTTTTTTGCATCAAGCGAGTGATAGTTGTGTGACCTGCTTACATTGTCCTTCTCTTATTTACTTGTTTACTTTGCCTACGACTCCTAGGGCTTAAAATTATTTAATAGTGCACGCTTACGTCGTACGACAAAAGTTCGGTTCAAAACTTCGTTCAGCCTATCCTCAACCGCTTTGTTCAAACGTAAACAAAGCGCGTCCTAGGAGAACATTCATTTGAGATGATGCACATCATGTCAAACGTTTGCCTCTCTTGCATTTCAACAGCTCGCCAACTCAGCTTCCTTTAATTACACATCATATTAGCTTCAAAAGGCGTTATCTAAAATGTCGTGCTGTTTTTCATGTGCACCTTGAATCACACGGTTAACTCCGGCCAGTTGTCGTTGACCCCGATCTACTCCCACATATCAACCAAGTGATGACTGATGGACGGAGTGAATGATGACAGCATCCATTGACTGGCTGCTGATAGGATAGGTGGAGGTTGCGGATCACATCCGCAACTCGTTGCATTTTTGCATATGTACTGGTTGAGTATCCACCAGCTGGGAGTGAATGAAACAGTTTGTTATTGTTAGTATTGCCTACCCTTCGGTACCGATCGGTTATGTAGCTTCTGTCAACTGCTGCTTATTCTTCTAGTAAGCATTTTACTAGTCTAAGCTCATCATTCTCACTGTCAAATACCCAAATCTGAAAATGGATCGGAGTATAAAAGGCTAACTACTGAGCTACGACTTTTTCACACCAGGTTATACGGAAGAGTAAGCGGGGAACCTCAAAGTTGAATGATTTAACGATCACGAGAACATTTTCGTAACGCTAGATGACACTGTTTCCGTCCCCACATGGCTTGCTATCCGATCAGCTGAGAGGATTGAGTTGGTCTTCCTGTATAACATCAGCCATAGTTTGCTTCACAAGGGCTTAATACAGGAATATCTACTAATAAATATTAGGGAATTCTAGTTTATATAAGCTAAATATCAATCACAGTTGGTTGAAGATTTTGCGTTCCCATGGTCTTTTCAGCCGGGCCCCTTTGAAAAAGCACTGGACTCGAGTTTCGCTCCTGTTAGGGCTGGTCATCGGTGCAAATCCTCGCCAGGCGGAAAGTTGGGCTCCGACCACGTTTTCATGAGGCAACAGCGTTGACCATTGTGTTAATAACCTCATATCTGACACGACCGGATTGTCACTGCTGAATACAAACGACCCGCCACGTTCACTTGTTAATAACGTTCTGGTTGCCGATCCCAGATGTCAGTCAAAATCCCGTGCTACTTATTTGCAGTCAAAATATCGTTTGATGGTTTTTGTGTTCTCTGGAGAAAGGTCTTAGTCGTGGGGTATTTCAGTTGTAGCTAACACAACAGTTCCCGTCTCTTATCTCGAGACGGTCGGACAATCTGAGCATTACTGACAAGCGAAAGTGATTGTATTCAGCAGTGACAGTTTGGTCGTGTTGGATGTGAGGTCATTTGTGCAGTGATCAACACGGTTGCCTCATGAAAAGTAGTCGGAGTTCAACTCCCGGCTGTTTCAAGGAGTTATACTAGTAACGAGCTCCAACAAAAGCAAAACTCGAGTATAGTGCTTCTTTTCAAAATGGTCTGACTGAAAAGTCTATGGCACTGCGGAACACCCATTGTTAATATTGTTCTTCCAGAATAGCCAAATACTTCAAGATCATACTGCTTCGACCAGTCGACAAACCCTATACAGGAGTTTAAATCGTCCAACAACGAAAACGACTGATTTAAGCTGATGCCGCTGTTCTTTTTTCGAAATGTGTGCGGTACTCGGGTTCTGGTATCCAGTCGGGCGTATTGGCGGCAGAAGTAGTGCCTCCTAGTGGAAATCGCATATACATGGACTGGTTCGGATCTGCTCCATCTGACGAGCTCAAACAAAGACAAAAACAAACTAAACAGAAAACCAGTTGAGAAACGTTCAGCATCACAAAATGTTACATGCTTGTCATATGGCCGTAGCCTATTTTGACCGACAACCTGAGGTGTAGTTAGTCCACCCAGACCAACGGACTAGCAGGACGTCACACATGTGTTGCTCTAAACGGCCTTTCACCGCTTTGCTGATGTTCTAATGGTCAATAATCTGAATGATCTGGTTAAATCGTGACCACTTACTGGTCGCAGTGATAGTCGTCGCATTTAACTTGTTTACATTTTTTTACTATCTAGCAGCATACTACTTTTGATGTGCTTCATGTAATCAGAGTGAATTAGGCCGCACACCCACACACCAACTGAGTGAAATGAGCTCGAAACCAGTGGTGGATTTGTATGGGTTGGGCGTTAATGTGATCATTACACCGATCGGTTAGGACGTTTCATATTCTGAGTGTCATTAATCAGATGCCAGCGAAGATAGCGAAACTACTCGAGTCGGATATTGTTGCTTGTATACATTCATTCGTTGTGGCGGGTGAAACATTTCTTTACATCTCACCTGCCTATTTTAAACGGATACATTTTGAATATTAAGTGTAATGTCTATAGAATCACAGGATTAATGAAAATCAGCATTTTACGTTTTGGTCGTTCGAGCGCAGAGCCAACTTATCAGATCTAGCTCATAGTCCTGAACAGCGAACTTTGACAATGAAACGGGCGGGCTGGGCATAAACTACCAAATCCATGTGAACTGGGTAATTAATAATTGATGGCTGCATGAAAGCTCTCAGAATCATGCCTTTTATGAGCTGGCCTAGCCAAGCGATATTATTCGAGTTGACAGACAAGCTTTAGCCGTTCTGAGTTAGTGCTAGATGTACAATTGCGATGGTTTATGAGTTGGCGAAGAACGTATCACATGATCATGAGGCCTTACACATTGTACTCGTCTACTGACACGACACACACATACTTTACATTAATACGAAAGGGTCCGACTATCCAGACGTGTGGACTTTTTTCATAACAAACTCAGTTGCAGAAGTGCTGGACTTCGACTAGGTTTGAACCAAAGACAGAAACGGCATACCTAAACGCGGCAAGCGTTCTGCTAGCTGAGCTACAAAGCTACGCGTGGCGCTCAGCGATTTCACACTTGGAATCGGTTACCCACCGAACCCCCTGTGTCATATGTACGCTAGACTGCTAATGTTGCAGCATGACTTTAGAGGCGTGTACCTCCTTTATGGCAGTGAAGGTCGTGGCGGCTTCGGATCATAATTGGAAAGTGCGTTTATTACCACACACAAGTTAATCACAGTTGGCATACACAGCGCAGTTCAGGATCACCCAAGGACAGTATGTCACGCATCCGTTGGAGCGATGGTCCCTGGAGCTCGTGTTGGAAGGCCCCAAAAGACCTGATATAATCGATTCATGACCTAAGTGGTTCGATTACATCAGTGGAGATGCTCTGGCCAATAAAGTTCGATTAAGGTTGGCCGAAATTGAATATAGTTTGCTCGAATTCGAGGTTGTACGACCTAAAACGTTTAAATTCTGCTTGGAGTTGATTGCTATAGTCTTCTAGGGAAGCAGTAACCAAGATGTTTTCAACCTGTTTGTACAGATGAACTCTAGTCCTGATAACTTCATACACCAAACAGTGAGACGTCTGTGTGGCGTTTTCGAGTTCTATGGGCATGCGAGAAAATTTGAACTGATCGAAGGGAATCGTATTTTCTGTGTTGGTTGTGTCGAACGGCGTACCAGTAAGCGATAAGGTCTAACGTGCTAAAGATTGTTTTGCCTGCCAGATTAGTGATGAGGCCATGGACGTATGGTCTTGACGCCTGGAACAGTCTAAAACAATAACGTTCAATCTACGATAGTTTCTGCAAAGGCATGAGTCCTTCAACAAACAAATCAGTTACGAAGAGAACAACTAACGAAGCTTCACAACAGGACTTTTCTAACCAGCTGTGTGCGATATTCGGCCTATGACGCGCACTGACATGGTGATCGATGGACTTCAGCCGCATCTTTTGTCTTAATATAGTGGGCCGCGCCGGTAACGATGGCAGGCAGCTGGTTCGGTGGACGGATCACGTTCGCACGTTCTCTAAGTACGGCTCGGAAGCGATCACCTCCAATTAGTTGAACGGGTTGGGAACAGACGGCATGAAACCGATGTCTATAAGCGTACAACTTTCGACTGAGTTTTAATTGATGATACTGCGTCTGCGACTAGCCAACAGCTCTTCATGAAGTCGATACTTACAATGAAGTCCAGTGCGTCGACAATAATTAATTCACACTGCAACCCTAATTCGAAGGTAAGTGAGCGGGTATGGTTTGCATGTATCTACGTTTCATTGGCAGTTTGAGGCGTCAGAGATACCGATTGAAGTTCTGTTTTCTAGATGGTACAATAGTGATTTGAGCGCCAGCATATCTGCCGATAAGTTTCTGTTGCGTGTAAAAAATAGACTACCGGGAGTGGTGGTGTTTGCGATGGTTATCATTTCACGTTTCCCCTGGCAGACGCGAATATAGTGTTTGATGCAATTCTGGGTCCTGACCGATATTCGGTCCTGACACTACCAGTGTTTATTTCTGGACCACAACCGGTGAACGACTACGGCTTGTGGAGGCGGAATGGGTTTTGATCAAAACTTCTCTATCTATGCGGCAAAATCAACGGCTGATCTCTCTGGTCATCGTTAGATCCGATGTATTCAGTTGCAGAAATATCCGATGACTAAGTTAGCAGATCACGACAATTTTCCCAGTGAATTTGATTTGAAAGACGAAATGATTCCTCGTACAGATTCAGGTAGTTGCTTCACCTAGGTGTGGCGAGTTAGCTCATCATTGATCCTTCAGATCTTCGTACACAATGCTATAACTGATGGAGCAACGGAACCGGTGTATGAGTTCTAGCCATAGATCACTATGGACCTGATTCAGTCACATTATTTTATAAACATTGTTACGCTCTAAGACTACTTTTGTATCACTAAGGTCGGTTTCCCAAGGTCACACCACTAAGTCTCTGAGGGATAAGTAACAGTGACGGTGCCGCTGGTCATGGTCACAAATCGGGTGGGTGATGCATGCCGACCGGAATTGCAATTTAAGCTGCGCGAGCCAATACTCCAGGTCGTCCGGAGCATACTTGGTATTCCCAAAACTCACAACATTTATCGTCACGTTGGCCACATTTAGCTTCCGCTTGAGGACTACATCATTAAAATATCATAAAAATACTGATATCCACAAGTGATCTGGAAATTGCTGAACTATATAGAATGCGAGTTTTACCGTCACACGTATGCATATATATATATATATATATATATATATATATATATAATGTTTAAAGAATGCAAGATAATTTGAAAATACAAAACAAAA
>LOND01001826.1:24452-37660 GCA_014220965.1 Paragonimus kellicotti | reverse complement strand
TTTTTAATGTCCGTACACATGCAAATAGGTCACCAGGAAGCTCTTGCACGTACTTTGAAGACCCTCGTCATCGATGTGTATCCTCTTATTGAAACGCGGCTTCAAGATTCTAGCTCAGTGTTACATCGGTAACCTCCGTCAGCCGCTTCACCATAAGGGTACAATATGCGCTTTTCTGGTGATCCTGCAGCTCAAGTCACTGGTCAAGTTGATGTTGGAACTGCCCTAAGCGCATACGCAGAGAAGGCGCTCCTTGACCGGATTCTTGTCAACAGCCGTCTTACGCTCGAAAGTAGTACGGTTAGAGCATAGAGAGGCCTCCATCTCAACCTGAGACTTAGTTATATTTCAACAACGTAACCTCTAAAACCACTCCTGCTTCCGATAGAGGGCAGTTCGGAACACAGTAACTAACCCTCTGAACCCTGTAGTGCGATGCGGTTTAGGCCAGCTGCACTGGCCCTTGAAAGTGTTCAGCTCATCCGTCGAGTCGATATAATGGGCTAGTGGTGAGTGAACGATCGTTTTCAACTGGGTTCTCACTAATATCAGGTCGACGGCTAAAACAGCTACGAAACAGGAAGCATAATACTCTGTTATTCCCAGCCATAAATGCTCGTTTCATCACCTTTGATCACCTGACCAAGTGTTGCTCACTGTCTTCGCTCATGCTGTTAGCTAGTTAGTCAGTTGACGTTCCTATTCAACGTACATGACCTCTGAGCATATGACCGAATTAAACGAGCGCGATCAGTAGCATGATCCGAGTTCGGTTGGTTACTCCAACAATCTTTAGTAGTATGACGTCGCCTGTAACAGATTGCTGTGTGATCAGTTTGTTTCAGGGGTTGAGGTGCAAAAGGCTATTTTCACGTGATACAATGCTTCTTCGCACGTTGAGATGCGTCGTTTAAAATGTAAAAGCTGTGAGATGCACCATTACAGCATTTCCTCACCGTTACGTTCGTACACCATACACACCACCCATCTGATTTCCTGACAGTTAAATAGAGAACTCAGACTGCCTGCTTGCACGGTTGGTTTGGTTCATTGTAGAGTATCAACGAAGTTGTCACGCAGTTTTGATGGCAGCCGAACTACTGTCCGTTGAATTGTACGCCGACGTAACCAACTCGCATCACTTTTCTGGTTTGCATTGAGTAGCACTAACCGATGTACCCGATCTGATAGTGCACAAGCAACCATTGACTGGGATTTGATCCAGCAAGCAGTGTTCTGCCTTGGAACCCGGTCTGATTCCCACTCCACGTTGACCACAAGGTTCTGCTTCGGCTCCACCAGAGATAGTGACGTAGACAGTCATTTAGAAGTTAGCTCAAATGGTGAACGGTACATGAACAGTATATTCACGTTTTGGAGGTGCAACTTACGTTCAGCTCCATACTCGACAAAGCGTTCACTAGGGTGGTTTATTGGTTTACTCGCTCAAATGTGCAGACAACAAAGGCGCCAGTGATTACCAGTTATCTTGGTTTTTTTAGAACAGTTACCATTTGAAGGAATGAGGAAGTCGGAAAAATTGAAAAGCAGGGTAGGGCGGTAAGTGGTAACTATTGAAGGATGTCACTACTGGGAGAATGATACTTTCTGATATTCCCCGGTCGTTTATGCTAAGGGATCCATCTCACAATCTCTGACTCAAAAGTCTGATTTGTGAGACAACAGGATATAATGTTTTCTTGGGAACTCTACCTAGAATCAATAAATCCAGTTTCTAACCCACTTCACAATGAAGGTGTTGCCTACTCCAAAGGCGCCGTGAATAATATACCTGATACTGGTCACTGTTGCGCGCCAAATCAGGCTGTTGAACGACATCAGTGGTTTTTCAGTCGTATTGTGTAATATGTCGATGACCATCGTCAACCGTTGGGAGATTGGACGATTATTTTTTGAAGGTACCTCCTCCAATCTCTTGCTTCCGGATGCGGAAGACATCAATACTGTAGCAACAAAAAGCAGTTGAGCAGTATGCTCATAGGATCTTGCATCACACCCACGGTCTGTAGTTTGACACACGACCCTGATTGCAATTGCTTTTCATCTGATTACTCCCCATTGGTCTGCCCGATATAACCTGTACCTGTTACGGCCGTTGTCCTAATAAGCACAGCCCTCCGGACCAACGTGAGGCGAGAGGCTGACCAACTTGTCCATTTAACAAAGTAGATCGAAGACGAATATGGTGAGGTTTAACTGAATAAACGGGGTGGCCGCACACTTGTGGCGCAGAGTGTACACCAATGCCGAAGTCGATCACTCACTGATTAAGTGGAACAACAGCAAGGAAGTGAGACGGTTATTACAAACCTGTCATCCTTGCGTCAATCAGAAGTATGCGAATGAGCTATCGTTATCGGCCTATGGCTATTTCGTCTGCGCTTGGGAATTAGTCTGCATTTCTTCGGTTTAACTTTAGTTTCCCGCTGGCCGGCAAGCCGACTGAACTTGATGTCGAGCCCGCGGACACTGACGTCAACGTTCTCACTCATCTGTTTACCCCGTTCATCCATTTAGAACGGTCGAACAGCTGTTGCTTAAATCAACCGCCTAGGGCGCTCAGTTTGTCTAGGCCACACCAGCAGGTTGGCTGATTGACTGTCGGCCTGGCGTTACACACATCCCCTTCCTATGTCGCACCTCTGACGAATCGCAGCCTTCAAAACGGTCCAGCATATTCCGTGCGCCAATTGCATTCGATGCAGTTGTCTGCACCCCGTAAGTATAGCATGTGGCCAGGGTCCTGAAAAAAGGGCTCTAACGCTGAACCGAACCGAGTCGGCTAAACGAACAGGCACAACACAGTGCTGTCACCACAGCCAGACGGGATGCCACATGGGTGTACGTACTTCTCTGGTCAAGTCGCTCGGTCCCATCGCCCCCAGTTTTGGTAACCGCGACTCAGGATCGACAACACCTGGTTTCCCACACACGTCCCCGTAACCGTTTCAGCGCATGACAGCCAATGCTGGACTGGGAACCGGCAAGCGCCGGTGAGTGCAAATGGACAAACTAAAAATACGATATTTCCCTAACGAATTGTGCCATCACGATAGTTTTTTTCCCCTAACCTGCATTCATGGACGAAACAGATTTACAAATTGCTAAAAGACTGATCAAAATGTAACAATTTTTTCATAGAATCTGACGCGCGTCATACTATGTTTTGGGTTTGTCGCGTCAGTTGTGGACTCTGACGTGACGTGCTATAGCCATACTGTGAAAACGGTAAGCGTCGCCTAGCACGTTCAGTTTTGTGGCATCGTTACTGAGCCGTGTCGCTCCACTTTCTGTCAGCATGCTTTATTTGACCATTTAATCCGTGTCGTGTTGGAGGTAACTTGCTGCGTGATCGAGATCGGCGTGGATAGCTCGTTCGAAAATGTCCAGATCGAGGTGGTTTGTTCTGTGGCAACCTAAATTGTCTTGAAAAACGCCGTGCGCAAATTGTACTGGACTCAATATCATGCCGGACCCAGATCACACTGGTGGACCGCGACTAAGACGATATTATGTCGTTTTAAGGAAAAACTGCCGATACTGAGGACATTTTTGTACTTTAGAAATATGACATACATAACGCGTAGATAATACTGGATACCGTTAATGAAAGCTGGCTACATCTTCCGTTGACAACGTTGTACGCGACAGTTTGCGCATTTCCTTACAAATGAATATTGGTCCAATTCTGGCGCCTTTTTAGTATTAGCTCTGATTATCGCGTGTCACTGAATAATGACCTAATGCGTAGTGCGCCAAAGTAACTGATCTGTAGTACTTCACTGCACATTAGCCAAAACGGTGCCTTAATGAGATTACTAGTGATAATTATACGAATCTGCCAATTACCACTAGAGATGTGCTGTTCTGCTGGCAGGTCGACATCACCGTCATACAGGAATAACAGTAAGAGATAGCCTCAATATATAACCAAAAATTCACAAGAGATACTCAGAATTTTCCCAGTTGTTTTGCTGATACAAAAGTGTTTTCCTTAGGCACGATGACAACACTTGTTACAAAGTAGTTTCAGAGATCGCATTGTCTTCTTAGACTGTGACTATGTTGAGTTCCTCCAATGCTTGTGGACGTTTTCTGCAAGCCTTTCTTGTGTTTGAGTATCCGAAAAATAAATCCAGTAGAGTAGTAATATTTGACGGTCCTAGGGGCCGCTGTGACCGACCAATCCTCGCATATATGTGCGGTCGACCACTTCTTTACAGGCCATGAACACTATCCGGTGTAACAAACTTTATAATCAGCTTTGGAACTAATTTTACAGCAATCGGCAGCGTGCCTACAAGCTTTGTATCAAAATCCTTAATGGTATTCTTCACATTTTCACCAAAGACAGCATACATGGAAGCCAGTTCAATAGGCTGTTCAGCCGTCAGATTACGGGCACACCGTTCTCTTATTTGCGTTCCAGGGATGTGATCTGGTGCCAGCATGATAAATTCGTCTAGACCAAGTTGTGCGCGGCTGCTACCTGGCAAACTGGAATGAAAGGGGTGTCATGCAACACAGCTCAGTATGACCAGATTCAGACAAACACAGACTGACTTGGTCATCCAAGGGTCCATAAGTCCGACGTGTTTACGGTTAGATGAAAGTATCGACTCTAAACCATCATCAGTATCGTTTGCATACACAGTCTGCACAGTTAATTGTCCACTAGTCTTACAGTAAGTCTGCTTCGTTCACGAATACAAACATTTATCGTCTATCGGTTGGTGAAAAAACTATCTTGATGGCACAATTCGTTAGGGAAATATCGTATTTTTAGTTTGTCCATTTGCACTCACCGGCGCTTGCCGGTTCCCAGTCCAGCATTGGCCTGTCATGCGCTGAAACGGTTACGGGGACGTGTGTGGGAAACCAGGTGTTGTCGATCCTGAGTCGCGGTTACCAAAACTGGGGCGATGGGACCGAGCGACTTGACCAGAGAAGTACGTACACCCATGTGGCATCCCGTCCGGCTGTGGTGACAGCATTGTTATGCCCATTTGCTCAACCGACTTGGTTAGAGGACCTGATCGTTGTGTTAGCCTTGTTCGTTCTCCGGGCTTCGTATCCGAGTTCACGCTTCTGGAACAACTTGTACCTTACGACAAGTGACTGTGTACCACAAATTCAGGCTGCGTGCATAGAAATGCTGGTTCACATCACCTTGTAGCGGAAAGTCATCAATCGGTGACGGGGCGAACGCTTTTGGGTGAATTTGGGAACCATTCGCTTAACGGATGTCTGTGGTCAAATTGCTTGGTTTGTCCCACTGGATCGTTCAGAACAGTTGCGTACTCAGTAAACAGCACATTGGTAAGGGAACGTCGATACAGAGATGTCATCCTAAACTGAATCAAAAGTTTGGTGACGTCAACGATGCATATTTCATTGGTTCACATGTATGCGGGAATGACATGTAGAGGTCCTCATTGTGAAGAGCACTATATATGTCACAAGCATTACATTTTGCTGACTTGCTGAAAGTTGAGAGGTTCTTGGCCTCGGACAGTTAGTTTAAACGATGACGAAGCAGATATGACATAAATTCATACAAGATACGTATGTTTTGCAAAGTTTTAGCTCTGTTCTTGTAGGTTTGTAGCGTAAGTAGAGACGTGTCTGAGTGAGGCGTGAACCAGTCTTCGCTGCTGTTGTCAACAGTGCTGAGTATGACGATAAAAACGTTTCCAATGTTTTGTATTTTAGCAGTTTATCGGAGAAATTGTCTACGAAGCATGCCTTGGCCTCTGGGTGGAAACAATCCAAAGAGAGACTGACACTGTTGTTTTGTGGCAATTCGGGTGGTGAAAAGACGCAGCTCTTAATTATAGGGTAGTATACGGATTCACGTCGTTTCCATGCGATGGACGTCAAGTGGATTCCATATGCTTACAACCAATCACGGAGTGTCTGGATGACCGCTCGCCACCGGGCTTACTTGAGTCGATAGTCTCGGAAATAGTCAAACTCCTTTGCCATACAAACCGTCTTTTTTGTCAAACCATTCTTTTTCCGATAATTGGTTTTTATGAAATCCTCGTTGGGAATGTTCTAGGATGCTTGGAAAGGAAATGGGTGATGACACGTAACTTCAATCTAAGCTGTGCTGGTGTTACTGTTCGTCGCTTTCATTGTCCCAGCACTCGCTCGGACGTTCAAGAGACTTGCCTACGTCAGCGTTCGATGCCCACGGTCTCACTCTGCCTTGTCGTCCGATTCATTACGCAAGACTGTCGTTCGGAGTCATTCGCCCCCCTCCCCCACCGCGTGCGATAAGCTGATAAGAGTCCCCCGACTGACTTTATTGTACTAAACTCATACAGGTCCAGTGTTCACTCTTGGATATACGTGTGAATTGCAAAGGCTCGCGGCTGTTATCAGATTATGCCTTTCCCACAACATGAAATTTCACTCGCTGTGTAGATTTAACGATGGGAGAGGAGCAAACCGGTCGTTGAACACGCTGGCAGATTGGTCCCTTAAGCTCACACCAGAGAGACGTACCAATCCGTAGCATACGCCCGGTGTTGGATGAACTCCATACAAACATTGGGCTGATCTTTGCTATCCGTCACAGTAGCAGGCGAAGGCTCCCATAACATTGACCTGAACCCGGTTGCGCGTCGCGTACGGATCTCTATAATATAAAACGGTACTGTCCGATAAACAGGTCACAAAAATGAGAAATATCATATGTAAATTGGATTTTTTTTTATAGCACAGGCTTGTCACCTCGCAACACAGCGCACGAACAGGAAATTTGTACGATGATTGATTATCGGAGCTTATGACGATGAACAGGCACATGCGAAACATCGGAAAGTTTGTTAGGGTGATTGTCTTATCTGACAATCGGTGTGATTGATAGGGTATTTTGGACATGAAATGCTGCGCGCAAGTTACCTAATCCATTGCGTAAGCAAGTGATGGTTTGTCCGGATTTGCTTGGTAATCAACCACGCATCTAGGGGTTGGTGCCTTCGATACGTTCTACTGAAGAGCACAAATTATCGACAGAATCTGAAACCTACGGTAGATTGTGCAACCTCATTTAGGTGGCAAAGAAATTCAGTGCGACCATACCTGCTTTGTTGACATCCGTAATCCCCACCATACATGTAGACTGTTTAGAAACGTATGCGTCACTAGACACTTTTGTTAGCAACTTGTTAGGTATGGCATAGGTGACCTATACCGAAAGTGAGTGTCTTTGGTATCCAACTCACAGACAACTGTTGTGGACAACCCAAGACACTCAAACCATTTTTCGTCAATTCCAAGATAGGACGGAATACACGACACAAATGTACTCCCTATCGCCAAATTAATAGGACCAATATTATTCGCTACATGTGAACAAACAGGTTCGGGTTTTTCAGATTCTGCACTAAATATACACATATCTGTATGTCAAGAATATCAATTTACCAGGACCTCAAATGAACATATTAATAGTTTTATTCCCGCATTCTTATCGGAAGTTTGCCATATTGAACTAATTACCTAGCGTAGCTTCGCCCATTACTAATGTGATTATCCGCGATCTCATGGTTGGTAGATAAGCACACTTTGAGTAGACAGTGTACTCCTTCGTTACATGATTGATTGTTAGAATTTATTTTACCAACACAAATGAGACCATCAGGAAAATTACAGGAAAAAAAATGCTCGGAGGTTCTGCGCTTAGAAATCTTCCGATCGTACTGGTATGTCAACATAAAGTTCTACTGAGTTATAGGTTGTTTTGACCCCGTTGGTGTGGACGGACACAGTTCACCTCGGATTGCCACGTTGCACTGGCTACGGCCGTAAGGGCTCAAAATGGTGTTTGTAATGCTTCTTGATACTCATCCTCAGACCCACATCTCACGACCAGTTTCAACCTTGTTTGAACTCATCAAGTAAAGATAGTCTGAATAAGGTATCGGATTAACTACCTTTCAATGTTCTTATCAATTCGGCCGCCAGTTCTGTGAGCATCACTTGTAACTGAGGGATTTACATGTACTTGAATTATAGCCTGTTTTTACCCCTGATAGTGTGGACAGACGCAGTCCACCCCGGATTGCCAGTTTGCACTGGCTACTCGCGCAAGAGCTTGAAATGGTATTCACAACGTTCCTTGACGGTGGACTGTGTTTAGCCACGGTAACGGGGTAAAAACAAGCTATAACTCAATTACATGTGGACTCCCCTTCCACAAACGATGATTGTGGAGTTGGTGACCTAGCTGATAACAGCGTTTTCTCGTAACGTGCGGGGTAGCCGGTTCAACCCTCTATTCGAACAGTCCCCTCCTAATTAGTCCAAACAAGTGCGCAAGCAGTCGTGGATTGTCGGTTTGAGGGTGAACATCAGGCAGCGTTATAGAGTCTTATATTTATAGTTATTGTTATTGACAGCACCGTCGAGGTAGAAAATTTCTGTGGATCATACAGGTTTTCCATCGAAAAGGTAGACTACTTTTCAACGGTCCCGACAGTGTTTATCATCAAAAGTAGTTCATCCTCAAGTGTAGCACTTTTTTGATTGCCCGAGGAGTACAAGATAACAAGTTGAATGTACTCCATCATGCTGTGTTGTGCGTTTGTGAACTTCATTCGATCGTGCCGATGGGGCGTAGATTCGTGGAGCAAGTGTTGTTAGTTGAAAGCGAGGCGGGACCATGACCACACGATCGATGCACATAAGTGTCAGTTGGTTTGTTCCAAGAGCCAACTAAATTTTGAGAAGCTTCTATGGAGTTTAGAGTTGACATCCGGATCTCCTGCATTTGTAAAAATGCAAATCTCTTGGCTATCGGTGATATCTTGGATTACTGCCAAGCGTTCACTAGTAGAGCTCGTAGAATGAAACATAGATATTCCATAACCTCTGCCGTGGTTTTCTGTTAGTTGAACTAATCGGTGAATCCTATAACACGCAATGAGAATTGATGTATAATTGATATCAGGTACGTTTTTCCTTATCTCCCGTCATGAGTATGTAATTTGACTGGTAAAATACATGCGGGGAGACGTGTTATTCTGTTTCTTTTTTGTTTAAATTCAACCACGGAACCCACATTTTTCCTAGTCCAGGTTCATAAATTGTAATGGAATGCGCCATATGGCACCTATACGCACTGGATTAAGCATTTGTGTGTGGTTTTCTCTTCCATCAGACATGAGAGATTATGAATTTCAAGCTCATTTTTGTGCGCCGATCTATGCATTTCACCATCGCTATTGCACGGGCGAAGAAGGCGAGATAGCCTTTGAGCTACGACAGACAGGGACCTGGCTCACGTTGGATCGTGTCAACTGCCGGTGTCTGGGTGTGGCTGATGTCGAGCACTACGGTTACAGTAAAGGAGTGTTGCCAAAAGACAAGGTGTTTCGCGGAAACTACTTACAGATGACTTGTGCAAAGCGGGTGAGTGTAGTTGGTCGTTTTTTTCCGAAACAAATATCAGGTTGTTTTTATGCTGATTTTAAAAAAATGTTTGATGTGGGTCGGTCAATGTATCGGACAATTATATCATGATCCCCTATACTCTGCTCGCTGTAACCGGATGATTTTTATCATGGTCGACACGAAGTGTTTTTTTAGGAACGAGGCTCCCTAATAGGATTACTCTAGTTAAGCCAACCCTTCATGGTCAAAAAACTGGAAATTCGAACTTATTTTGTATTGAATTCGAATTAGAAACTTTAACTTTCACTAATCCATAAAATGGTCTCTCTTGACAGTCACTCATTTCTTATCCATTACTGATTCTGGTTCAGTTGGCATTGCTGACTAACGTTCCCGTTCTTGACTATTGTTTTGCCAATTCCCATTTTCACCTCATGAGTATCTGCGACGTCGATATGGGCCTGATGCTGGGCAGGGAGCTGTATAGTCCTTACCCACTACATTTGAATGCTCTTCCTAAAGATTAGTCACATTATGGTCCCAACGGACGTTAAACTGAAGGAACACAGTAGGTTGTATAGACAAACGATGTTGTAAAATCATGGAAACAAATACTTCTGGTCTAGTCTGTGAACAATCACAGATGTCATAGGACGCAAGATGGGTAGATTTTGACACACCAACAACCGAACGCTTGTGCAATCTTTGGCACTGGAAACAATGGTAGGGCATTTGTGAAGATAATGTATATCATCTTTAGCGAACTAAGGAGATTTGTTGTAATTATGGTGTGCCCTCGATTCTGTGTGGGATATCCTGTGGCGGGCACGCATATAACGCAGGCCAGCCCTTGAACGAGGTTTTTGCCGGGGTCTTCAGAGACCACCACTCGTTCGTTGAACACTGCTACGTGTAAAAGATACACCTTGCTGTTGTGATGATCCAAGGGAACGTAAAATTTGAGCTTCAATGTGGGAATTATTTAGGCGCTACAGATGTTTTGCAAGCAAAAGCAGACGGCGGATATGCAAAGATTGTTCAATTGGCCAACACATAGTTCACCACGCTACGCATGCGCTCGCGTTTATGAGTCATCATTCCAGTCCACAACACGTCCAGGTTTCCGCTCACACGTCGTGTGCACTTCTGCCCGGTTTACGTGTGTGATCGGCGCCTTCTACCGGGGGTTTTCCGCCTGCCACTCCTCGTCCGTTAGTCCGATCTTGTTGAGCGATGGCTCGTCCGGTCGCTCGTGTTGTCCGCAATCTATCCACTGTGGGCTTTGACCGTATTCCGCGGCCGTGTCGAGATATTCCTTTGAGTGTTGGAATAACCGCGCCCCGATCAGGTCATCCATCCTATTTTGCCTGCCATGCCTCGCCCGTTGATCCGATCCAGTCGAGCGATGACTCATCCGGTCGCCCACGTTGTCCCCGATCTGCTCGCTGTGGGCTTTTGGACGGACCTCCCCGCGTTGAGGTATTCCGCCAAGTGTTGGAATACTCTCACCTCCCGCTTGATAATCCACCACAATATGTATGGACATACGATGAAGAGGCAGGTGTCATCATTTTGAACGTTATTTGCGTTTTCTTGTTGAGAACCTCACTGCTGATGTTTAACGTAGTTAATTTCAAGCCTGACTACTGATTGGCTAATGTAATCTATGCGCCTGCTAAACAAAGTTCGAATCGTACAAGTTTTCCCATATGTGAAGGTGAAACCAACGTGGGAGGGGTTACCAACTGAGCGATCTTAATTGTATGATACGAGGATGCAAATAGCCCCAAAAATCATACTCGGTTCGAAACTTCCCATGCAAGAAATAAGACCTCGTACTGGTTGCAGTAAGAAGTTCGTATTCATGAGACAAAAAAAACGAATTTATGGATATACAACAGTATTGGAAGAGTCACAGTCGTAGTGGCTGATCGTATTGGCACATACAAAGTCACAAACTGTACGTTAATTGGTGCAATACAGAACAAAGAAATTAGCGAATAACGGAAGGCGTAACATTGAGACTGTTCGTCCAATCCTGATGTAGTATCTTTAACGCGACGTTTGGATTGATCCCCTGTTAGATCTTCTATTGAGTCGGGGTTTGGATAAGCAGTGATCGAGTAGACTTCCACCACATAAAGATCATATAGAGAGCAAACAAACTATGGAATAGTGGATTAGGTCATAGGTTTGGTCAAAATTGAGCCCCGGCTAGTTGACAGATTTGATGAAGCCAGTCTTGTCCAAGTTAAGCAACTCAATCAGGATAAAGATCGTGGTGGTTGGTTTCCATGATAAGCAGTCGAGTCACATGACGACACTTAAAACAAATACGCTGGATGAGAACTGCCTTACCGAATTTGTTGACTGTTTCTCTGATCAACGGTGGGATGATTAGCATAGTATGGGTCAAGACGCGGGTGCGGATTGGAGTAATCACGTTACGCACACAGTAGAGTTGTGGTGGATGACCAAATCAAAAGTGCGAGTATTCCAACTCTCAGTGGAATACCTTGATGCGGCGATGAGGTACGTTCAAAATCGCATAAAGAGCGGACTGCGAACAACACGGGCGACCGGACGAGCTGTCGCCCAACGAGATCGGACTAACGGATGAGAAATGACAAGAGAAAAACCGAGACAGAAGACGTCGGCCACACACACAAACCGGGCAGAAGTGCACACGACGTGCGAACGGAAACCGGCGGTGTGTTGTGGACCGGAATTTCGGTTCATAAACGCGAGCGCGCGCGTAGAGTGGCAACCAGCGAGTTGGACATAAAAGATTGTGCTTTGTTGAAAGCCTTTTCGCTACGGAATGAAGCAAACAAGGCGTATTTACCTATTACATTAGTAGACAAGTAAACTGAAACGGTTAACTTCGTAGGATTAATAAGTATAGTGACCGTTTGTGTGGTTTTCCCATCATTTTTTATAAAAACGACGGTGGGATTTCGCGAAAAGAGAGAGGACAGGGTTATAACTAAGCTGATAAGATCACGTTTGTTTGTCCATTGGAGTTGAGAAGTTAAAAGGCATCAACCCACACTGTTTGGTATGATTCCGACTGCTCCGCCTTTTCATCTGGAAGCACACCAGTGAGTTGCCACCGTTCCGGGTGATGAAGGCAGGAATTCGATAAATACTTGTCCAAGCTTTACGTTTGAGCTTGTTCAATTAGAAGGTCGTCTCTCGAATGGGTAACTTCCAAAAAATTACTTAAAACAAATGTGACTGCGCACATTGCTCGGAGAAACGCATATTAAGTAGGTCCAGATATGTGGACGTTCTCATCTTTGAATAGCCACTAGAATTCTGATAGGTCGACATCACGTGGTTGAATGTCAAAATACAATCGTCGCCGCGATAACATGGCAGTCCGTATTCAGTTGGTTCAATCCACTGAAACGCCTCAGCTTTCCACTGTCAATATTGCTAATAAGAACTGTAATTTGCTATTACGAGAAGACCAAAACTACAAAGATTTACGATGGAGAAATCAATTGCATTAGGATTGTCGTTTTCAAATTGGATGTCGGTCAGTTCAGCACAGATCAGGAGTAACACGATTTAAATATCGTTTACTTAAGCTTTGTATCTGTGACGTTATCTATGAAAGCTGCATACATTGAAATGTATGCCCGTCTGAACAATGATAAGATCACAACACTCGTCGATGAATGATCACTTGACAACCATCATCTATCAAGTAGGCAATATAGAATGGTAGTATGTAAACGGCATGGCGCTTTTACAATGCCTAGTGGAGAAACCGCGTTAGA
>LOND01001825.1:67461-86975 GCA_014220965.1 Paragonimus kellicotti | reverse complement strand
TGTAATCAGACGAATGAGTTGCAAGTAATAATAGTGCGCGTCTGTAAAAAAAACTTCCTGGCTTTCACTCTCTCGAATCGTGTAATAAACTTATATCATAGGCTCCTGAAATAAAGACTTCCCTGTGCTTTATATCCTCAACCGTCAGTGACCACGTTTCGTAAACCTGAATTGAAACGGCTTTATTTGTGATCTCGTTGATATGACCTTTAAGCTACTTTTGATGTGTTAGCTGTCCCAGCCCTAGAAAAACCATCTCGGCTCCCACCTCCCATACGTCCGCCATTCAAGGCAAAACTTCTTAACTACTCATGCCAATTAACAGTTCCCAGGATTTCTCCTCGTCGTCTAAGACTGATTGCTTTCACAGTTCGGAGCAACACCCCTCTATTTGGAGTTGCAAAGCCCATCCTAAATTGTCGGATCTGCCAAAATACATACCTCACATACCTCAAACAACAGTACCCTGTCGTCATTGTAGTCCAGTTGATTCCACTTCTTACCAGGAGCGACATGGGTGCACCGGACAGTCCTCGGTTATTTCGCCTTTGACGAACTGAAACAAAAATGTAGAAGCAATCCATTTCATTGACTCAAATACATGCTTTACATGTCGTCCGGTCACCTGGCTCATCCTACCTTGTTTGCGAAACACACAGTAGGCCGGAACTATAAACAATAACTTGACTTCGAGGCATGAATCAGCTCACATTTCGGCTTCTCCTTGTAAGCCTATTGCGTTTCTCCGGTCGAGATATAATGCATTAGTTCATTTTTCTCCATTAGTTACGTGTTGCACCATGATAACCTACCATTCACCACAACAACTGTAGGCATATACATGATGCGCTCTGCGTTGAACCCTCTCGTAAGGATCTACCGTGCAACGATCATCCTTTGAGAAACGGCACAGATTCTCTGTTGTGTTATGAACCCATCCTTACGTTTCCTAATATGGCCACTTTTTCAATGTACAGTCTCCATCCAGTGACCAACTTGATAACGGTTTTCACCAAGCCCAACACCGCGTTTCATGCTGCACTCAGTTTCATGAAATTTGTGAGTCGTTATTGGAAACCATGTTTGACTAAGAAGACTAGAGTTCAGTATAAGTGGGTACACGGTGCCGATCCCCATGCACTAGACTTTGTCATGCTTAACCTGCACGAGTAGTTGGCCAGATGGGATCATGCTCTCATGCATGGCTTTGTTGTGGGCCCTTATGTCGATACTGCGAGTACAGTAATGCCACGAGAATGCGTCGCATGTTTTCCGATTGATAGCGCAGTCGATTCCGAATCACCGTAGCATTTCAAATCATGTGAGGCCAAACTAGCCTAACGTACTTGACTGGAAACGAAAAACTAGGTCTGTTGGTTATAAACGGAAAGTGAGCAAGACGTAAAGACGCCTGCCTCCAGTTCAGTAAAAGGCAGTCGCTGTGAGCTCTAAAACGAAATGGAGAATTAACATGTCGGTGGAATGCAGGTGTTGAGGACAGAAAAATTTGTATCTGTGCGGACGTGTTCAGTGGTTTAAGCGTTCAGATATATCATTAGTCTCTCAACATAAGCAGCCCAATGTACTGCCTTCCTTCAGCGATTCAGAAGGGAGCCAAAGAGATTCGCTGCGTAAGTTGTGTCGACTCAACGAACATGTACTAGACCGTTGAGGCGTTGCGAATAGAGTTAATGATCTGAGATAGGTTACGTTCAGATCGTAACTGAACCATATCGCTGAAGTGAAAAATGTGAACGAGTTAAGTAGACGTATGCATATGGAAGTAAGAAGTGTGTGATGACGCATACGTATACGTTTCAGTTGTACTACATTCACCTCACCTACAGGTAACTTCGAAGTATGTGGCGCGATAAACAATGAAAGGGAAGGGTGCTCATGACTAAATGAAAGTGAGCGACGTATTAAAAATACACGAACCATGTGTAATTAAATTACCACGAAGTGTAATAGCCCGTGGTTCGTGCTTCCGTGTTTCCCAGACAGTGAGGACGTATTGTCTACCGTATCTTTCCAAGATCTTACATTGACTTATAGTACATTGCATATCCCATAAAATATTACGGGGCGATTCGATTCCATTGTTGTCGGTGAATTGTTCAGTGCACTGTGCAACAGGAGGAGGATGCCTGAATGACAGCGTATCCTCTCGACCATCTGAGAAACGGGCGCGAGCATAATTGGGAATACATAGGTTTGGTTTATTTATCCAACTGAAACTTGAGTTCAGTAGCCAATTTCGCAACGACCTGCCTGCCGTTGCGTTGTGAGTATTTCCCAACACTCGTTCATTGGGTGTGATGTTGACCGTTGTACACAGAACAGAACGTAGTGAATGTAGTATATTTAAACGAGCAGATTGCGATAGTTGAGTATGTCCTGTTTTCGTAGTTTGAGTAAAACCGTGGAAGCTTCCTAATAAACCCCTTTTGACGTTCGATCTGACCGTTAGACTTCGGATTGTAGGCTGTTGTCCCCCCGTTGGAATGCTTTTGTCGTGAAAGCAGGTCCACAGCTCCCCGGAGATAATTGAAGATCAGTAGTCAGGACGCATGTTCGAGGGCATGCCGAAGTTAGACAGTCAGATAGTCATGTTGAATGTTGACATATACGAACACGCATTTGCAAATGGGATTTGTGACAGTTCGTCAGCAGTGATAAGAAGAAATTTGTGTCCGGTGTTTGTTGGCATAAATCTCCGTGTCAGCAGGAGAATACCTATTTTCTGACGGCGATAGCGTTCTCAGTGAAAATGCGACTGGTCTGCCATTCTGGTTCAACCAGGCTACAATGGCGATATCAGATGCATCAGTTCATACCAAGAAGTAACGCCAAGTTCGATGGTGACAAACATGGTGTTCTTTAGTTGCTGATTTAAATCCTCGGTCGTGATCATGACACTTTTCGAAAGGGGAAACTTTCTGTTTCGTACGCGTGGACTGATTTTATCAGGTAGGTTGATTGTGCACTGAGAGTAGTATGCAAACACGCCTGCCACGCGTTCCTGGGTTTTTATCTACAGTGGTGGTAGTTCCTTAACGTGTTTAAGTCTCTCCTAATCCGGTTTAATTATTCTGAATATTTCAATACCAAGCAGGTTTAGTCTTCGGGTGTGTACGATACTTTTTGTCTCTTGTTGAATGTTAAGCTGTACGTTTTGAGGCAGCCAGGAATTGTGACAAATTTCGGTTGTGCTTCTCTCCTCACGCGGCGTAGTCAAACGTCAAAAAGCTTTTAATTGCCGATATTATCAGCCATCCGTTATAATCACGCAACTTTATTCGTTATATCAGATCGGATATGGCAGAATTGATAAATTCTACAGTAAACTTCAAAGGCCGTGTACTTTTCTTCATCTTCCCTAATAAGGATTTGATTATATGCACTCTTCGAACCAAGGATACTCTACACCTCGCATCGCAAAATTTTCGCTATTTGTCTGCCAATACGGGGTTATTTGTCTGGATGTAGTTAATTACCATTCTGACAAATATCCCCGTATTGGCAGACAAATAGCGAAAATTTTGCGATGCGAGGTGCACAGTATCCTTGATTCAAAGAGCGCATATAATCAAACCCTTATTAGGGAAGATGAAGAAAAGTACACGGCCTTTACAGTTTACTATAGAATTTATAAATTCTGGATGTAGCTAAGTACCATTCTGCTACCTTGACGAGGTGGTCGGGCTTGTGTGCTGTTTCGATCCGGCGGGCTATGCTGACTAGGACTCCGGTCCTTCCAGGTTCAACCCTGTCAGACAGGCCAAAGGGGAGCAGCCAGACGAAAAGCAGTTACACTCATAGGATTGTATGTCGCACTACTGACCGCGTAGGAGTGCTTAGGTAGTGAGGCACGATCCTATGGGCATACAGCAGAACTATTTTTATAGTTGCGGCACTGCTGTCTTCCGTATCAGGAAGAAGGGGGTTAGAAAAGGTACCCTCAAACAAAGAGCACTCCGATCGCCCAACGGTTGACCGTGACCGCCGGCGTATTATCCAATACGGTCGAAAAACATCTATCACCCAAAAGCCCGATGTAGCTTCGAGTACATCCACTGCGCGCAGCAGTGCTCAGAATCAGACATCAATGTCTTATTCACTGCGCCCTCGGGCTAGGCAAGCCCCTCACTGCCAAGTGAGTCAGACTTTTGAGTCATTGGCTCCGGGTAGGGTCCCCCAAGAAAACCCTGTATCCTGTTGTCTCGCAGGTCAGACTTTTGAGTCAGAGACTCGGGGTGGGTCCCCTTCCGCGGCATAAACGACCGGGAAGTATCAGAAGTTATCGCTCTCCCGACAGTGACATTATTAACCCAATACGACTTTCTCCTACTGTTTTACCCCCCATTTCTTCCGCCTTCCATGTGCCTTCGGGCGATAATTGTTTTCTAAGGCCAAGACAACCGGTAAACATTGGCGCCTTCAATGTCCGCACTCTCCGACAAGTCGGTCAGCAAGCTGCTCTGGCTAGTACTCTCTCAAGTCTGGAGCTTGATGTGTGCTGCGTGTCGGAGACGCGAGTCTACGATTCTAGCACCGTTATCCATTTGAGCTCACCTCTAGATAACTGTCGATTCAAGCGCTTCTCTCTCAGGGTTTCTGGTGACGCCGAAGCTGAATCTCGCGGTCAAGCTGGAGTGGGAATCGCACTGAGTTCCAGAGCAGAGCAATGTTTGCTCGATTGGATCCCAGTGAACAGTCGCTTGTGCGCTGTCAGACTCAATACATCGGTAAAAGTCTGTCGACGCAAATCAGAAAGACGTTGTGTATTCATTATATCGGCGTACGCTCCAACAGACAGCTGTTCGGATGATACCAAGGATGCGTTCTATGACGCCCTCGTTGACCTTCCTGAAACAAACCAAACACTCAGACATCATCATACTAGCGGGCGATTTGAATGCCCAGCTTGGTCGGCTTTCCCCGGACGAGAAGCGGCTGGGAGGTATGTTTGGTGTCCGGGCACAACGCACTGACAATGGCGACAGACTGCTGCAGCTGTGTGCCTCCTATGGTCTCTATATTTCGAGCACGCATTCCAACACAGGAAGAAGCACTGTGTTACATGGAGACCGTGTGCTTCTCAGCCGTGGACGCAGTTGGATCATATAGCAGTCAGTTACAGGTGGCGCCACTCTGTTAAGGACTGTCGTGCCTTTTGGAGCAACCACCTGGACTCGGACCATGCTGTTGTGCGTGCCCGTTTTGTTTTGTCATTTGCCCAGAGGACACGCTCGTAAATGCAAGGTAATTAACTGGCATTCGAGCGATGAGGGTGTAAAGAACGCTTACCAGAAGGCGTTGGTGAACAAGTTGCCCAGTTCGAGTCAGGTGAGTGATCCTAACGAACACTGGGAACAAATCGCCGCAGCTATGAAAACATGCTGTGAAGAGGTATGTTCCGAAGGAGCTGTTCAGTTGCGACAGAACTGGATTTCCATCGCGTCGATAAACCTCATGAACAAGCGTCGCTCGATCCCACCTGGTTCTGAATATGATGACGACCGTCGAGAACTTGAACGCAAGCTGACTAAAAGCGCAAAGACCGTCAGCTTGTAATATTGCTGATGAGATATCAACGAGGATAGCAAAGGCACGAGTTGCCTTTGCCAACCTGCGTCATCTGTGGCGTCGAAAAGACGTTCGATTGTCGCTGAAAGGAAGAGTATATAATGCTTGTGTGCGTTCTGTTTTGCTCTATGGTTCGGAAGACGTGGCCTGTTCGCAAGGAAGATATCAACAAGCTTGCTGTATTTGACCATCGTTGTCTCCGCCAAATAGCCCACATTAAGTGGACTGATCGCGTGAGCAATGCGGCAGTTCGCCGGCGCGTATTCCGGAACGCTCGGGATGCGCGATCGATCGGTCAACTACTCACGTTGCACAGCCTGCGATGGTTAGGTCACGTACTCCGCATGCCAGCTGAGCGTTTACCGTACCGGGCATTATATACTGGCAAGACATTTTGGTTTCGCGTGCCAACCTAGATCACAAAAGTAGCGATAAAGATTGTTGGTTGCGTGGCCGCGTACGTGTTTAAGGTGAAAACACACTTCTGATGGATAATAAACAGTAACTGGTCGCATCTATATTGTATGAGACAGATTGTTTTCGAGCGAGCTCGAACTGCCCCGCTAAGTCACAGTCGGTCTTGAGATCGATTTTATTTTCTTCCGGTAATCTTGGGCAATTCTTATTTGAATTTCAACTGTAACTGAATGAATTGCTGATTTCTTCCCAATACTCTCCTGTCGTGATTGCCTTAAAGTCGTAATCGGTAGGTGTTCCAACTTTTTATAGGGCTATCGGCCACGTTCTTATCTCTATAGACAGAGCGTGATGAGGGAATACCGCATTCTCTGGCTGTATATACAAACTCTCAAGTGCGGTGATGACTTTGTCGTACTCAACGCAATCGGCAGTGTTTTCAAATAAGGTTGGCGGTGCAGTTTGGTAAAGCGATATGTTTGTCGGCATGGAGAGATTCGCCGGTTGATGTAACATTACAGATGATTTTCTCCGTTAAATTTGTTGCATATAGTGAATGAGGGTCAATATCAAAACGATCTGATAGGGTTGTGGTAGATTAAAGAACGTGAAATCGACTATTGAAAGGCCGTCAGTAGAAGTAGACTTGATTGATAGTCTTTGACTAACTTTTAACAAAACCATACCGCCAAAATACAAATAGGAACGAATTAAGTAGACACGTGAATGTGGAAGTAAGAAGCGGATGTATTATCACATAAGTGAACGTTTCGGTGATACTACAGCGGTTAATTAATTTACTGAAGATGCCAACTGGTTGCCTACCATACCGGCTGGGTTTTTGTAGATGTCGCGGTTGACTAGTGTAAGACTTGAGGTGAATGGATATTAACCCGGAGTATAGAAATGGAGTCATTTATCAAGGGTTGAGTCGCCGTAGTTCGGGTTCGCCTCTCAGTCCGGCGACCCTCGCGATTCCACCGAGTCACTTGTTATATACATTAATAAAAGTGATAGCTACTCAGCTATAATTGTGCAAACGTTGTTTAGCTCATTTGTCTGTGAAGTTCATGCACTTAATCGCATGAGTAGTGAAAGCTGTCTATCATCTCATGTTGCTTTAACTTACGACTCGTTCGTTTGTTTTGCAAGACGTAAACACCTTTATGCTGAATGTCCGATTCTGGACATGAGTAACTTTTAGTTAGTAAGTTCCCTCTCTTCCTTTCCTTTTGCTTCTTAGACAGGATATGTTCTTTTCTCTCTGTGGTTGTATGCCTGTTACGCATCAATCTGAATTGCTAATGTGATAGTGTCGATGGTTATAATGATGATAATGGTGTTGTGGGTGTATTGATCAAATATTCTCCCTTCGTCGAACACCGGAATTTTGGCGCGACTGTCGAAGACCAACTTTGGTTGTCCTAGATATGTGCAGGTCGTTGGATCCTGTTGTTAGCACCGTCTTCTGGCGCGTCTGATCAGTATGTTCTGTTCATTCAAACTTCCTACGGACAGATGTTGAGACAAGTGTGCGTCCGAAGGATTTTATCAAACGTGTTTCCGTTCGTCGACAGCATTTGGGAAGACTGTTCGCCATTGTCCTTCCTTTCTGGTGTAAGACTTCTCCCAGATGACAAAATCCGTCATTTGGATCGTGCTCACGACGTCGCTTTACTCTGCAACATAACAATAACAGATGAACAACATCGGTTCTTCGAAATGGGATGCGCTCTCCTCCTCAATTTTGAAATTTACGAGTCCAGGCCTACGCCCGTTTCTGATGGAGGTTTGCGACAGCTAGCGAATGCTTTTATCTACATAACTGTTGGTAGAGATGTATATAAAGCGATGGACAGCCCCGTTTTGACGGCTAGACTGACGTTTATCAACATACGTCAATTTTGGCAATGAGAAGTCGTGTCTTTCCACGTGAAGACAAGTGTGCATCCGTTAACCGTTATTGATTCCATGCCACTACCCGTTTACAGTTAAAGGTATGTAAGGAGACCGTCAGCTAACGGATCTCCAGAGACAGACATCTGAAGCTCCCCATTTCCTTGTCATCGACTCATCGTTATGAGCGTCATCGCCGGCATTACATTGATTTTTCCCTCTGATGGTTACCTGTTGCGCAGCCTTGAGAATATGAAAAAGCTTCATTTTGTAAAAAAGGGAAGGATGGGATGATTCTTACTCCCTGAGACCCCTGTGTCCAAACCCAAAGTATGGACGTGAAGATGCTTGCACCTTGTAATCAGACGAATGAGTTGCAAGTAATAATAGTGCGCGTCTGTAAAANTCACTAGCAATTTTGCGAAAATATTCGACCGTTTTACGTAACCTGCTTAAACGTGGTTCAAGGATCCTGCAGTCGCCTGGGTTGGCTGTTTTGTTGTCAAAACCTGGATTGTAGTTGTGTATTGCAGCAAACGCAGAGTTCTTGCTGGTAACCGGTGAACTACTGAACGGAAGTGAACGTTACTACAACAAGAAGAACTTACTGCATACAAGTTGAGCAGGTATGGATTAACAGTTTAAAACTTTGACTGATTTGCCACAGTAGTGCGTTTTGGTGTACCAAACCTGGCCGTTAGCATCTCGGCCGAGTTGCGCGCATGAAAAAGGGTGTAATTGTGAGGCAACCATTGGTTACGTAGTCGTAATACTTCCATGTTACTCAAACAGAAGAAAGACGTTAGCTTAGATGTCTTCATTGGATGATTCTGATGCGAAAAATGTAATATGCAAGGCATGCGATCAAAGCACTTGGTTCGCATTCCATTGATAGCCGATGACCAATGTATACTCAGATTTTTGAATGGAAAACAACCGTCCGGCGTACCCAGTGCATCCTCCTGAAATTACGTGCTGTGTGGGAACATTTCGAGAGGAGAGAGTGACATCTCATCCACCTACAGCGTTACAGAGGCATTTTGGGGTTATGGATTGGCGTAAATGTCATGTTACGAACTGAACACCTCCCGTGATTGATCGCAGCTTTTGCATTCTGGTAATCAGTTTGTCTGTCCACTTTGTGAGGAGGCGTTAGACTCGAGTTTTACTGTTTGGCGGAGAATGTGCTTGTTCGGGTGGGTATTTCTATTGCAATCCTTATGATCGTTGGGTGAATGTGTTAACTAGCTGGTTCAAAGAAGTCGATTTTTTCATCCCAGCTAGTAAGTCTCAATCACGGAGTTATCGGCTGGAGTAAACAGGAACGATTCTGTCTATTCTTTCGTCGAAACAATCTTGCAAGCTGAAACTGTTCTCACAGGATTGTGGTTAGATATGGTTATTCGTTCCTACCCGTTATAGTTAACACACTGGCTTCACAATCACGGGGAGGAGATTTCGGTCCGCACGAGGCTATGTACTATTGAAAAGCTCTGTCAGAGCAAAAGTCGTGCCTAATGCTCCCATTCGAAGTGCATACCTCACTGCGAATGGTGCGATCAGATTTTAGCGACTTCGGTTTGCAACAGTACAATCACTTAATCGTGAGTGAGTAAGTGCAACGTCCAAGCAAGGGGAGTCTGCTGAGTCAGATAACCTCTTTTAGTCAAAGCAGGGGGAAGATATGTCGCGAGCTGCTGACATCTAACTTTTCCCTCATCAATTACGGACTTTAAACTAGCAAGTTTTTGTACAAACTGCACATAACAACAGTTAGTGAATGGACTAACCAAATAGTTTTAATCTTCTGCGCACTATTGGTGTAGTCAGTTCCGTGGCAAGTGGATTGATTGCATCAGCTTTCTTGCACACAAAACTGTCAGATATTTCCCGAATAGCTCCACTACTCGCCAGCACTTTCTGGTTACGATTAAGTAAAAATGATTGGAATGATTTGGCCGTGTCACCTAGGTGATCAGTCGCTGGGATGTGTTTAGTGACCAATGATATCGGGTTCTTTGCGCTTGCTTCAACCACCGGACCATTGTTTGACGTTTCACTTACTAACCCTTCAAGACCGTGCTCTGACCTAGGAGACCATCACGTTTGGTCGTCAGCAAAGTTCGCTTGTTCCGAAAACATGAATGTGGTTGAAGATGTTTTCAAACGTGCTACCTTGTGTTTCCGACACGGTTTTTTAAAACGGTTCTAAAATGCAGCTTTAACAGTTTGCTCAGTCGCCGCATGATGATTACGAATCCCACACAGTTGTTTGCCTTCTTAACTGTTGGTCAAGCGTCTAGCTAATAACAGTAGTGATGCCACCGTGTTTTTCTGTGCGCTGTTCAGTTGTTGTTCCCTCCGGTTGTTTATCGCTTGATGCCTACATCTTTTCGACAGTTGCCTAGTAGTTTCTAACCAGCTTATGATCCTCCAGCGTAATAGTGTCCATTTGGTCTTCCATAATAGTTTTCAGAACAAACCTCACTTATCCGAGGGGAACATTTTTAAACGACTTCTGTTTGTCTCTGTCATGGCATCGATTTCTCGTTCGATTTCTTTTGTTTCAGTTTTTTCTTTTACTTCACAATTCATACTAGTTTTGSTTTTGTTTTGAAAYATGRTGTTTTGCTCTCTGTTGCTCTCTAATTGTGACTCTTAAGCTTCATGCACCTATTCGGTTTGACTTGTTTATTTACTTATATCTTCCTCTGATGCCTTCTGATTATTACGATTGAGTAAGCTTGCACTATTTGCTTATCCGTTAACGAGGCTTTAAGGCCAATTTTTATTACTAATATATCATAAGTACATTGACTTTTAATTCCGGCTACCAACTTCGTTTCGATTAAAGATGTACCCTTTTCTTTCTCTCTCTCTCTCTCTCTCTAGCGTTATAAAATGTGCCCTACCGCCAATCCAAATACAGAAGGATTTGGGACTCCTGCTCCTCCACTTAGGACATCCAGCAGCGCTGCTTTACAGTACGATCTTTTCATTACAGCGTGCAGTTAGTAGATCTCATGAACAGTTTGCTCACAAGCTTAACAAACCTTTGCCACCAACTCCTTTAGAAGAAGAAAAAAGAGATAGGAGAAAGAATAAAAGTATGTGCCTTTATTTATTTGATGTTTATTTATCCAAAGTGTCAAAACCCAAACCAAACATGATGCCCAATATTTCGGCACCATTGAGTGTACTGCATAAGGTACATATTACCTATGATTCGAACACGGGAGAATTTGAGGTAAACATTGTGACAATCGGTTCGTTCACTATGTTCTTAGGGCATGCCTCCCGAATGGACTCAGTTGTTGGGCATGGCAGGCATCACGAAGTACGAACAACAACAGAATCCGCGTATTTTGCTCAGCGTCCTGAACATATTATCAAAAAACGATTTTACCAGAGAAAAGTATATGACTGCACCGTGTGACCAGACCGGTAAGTTACAAGTGGCATATCTGACTACGCGCCATTGAGTTGTAACATTGCGGTAGTTTAAATTTATCTGCCTTATATTTAGATTTCTACTTGCTTTCAATTTTGAAAGTAGTTCGGTACGTTGAATTTTCCTAAAATTTGACAATTACGGAGATAATAGAATTTGAACTTTATCTGTCATATCACTGCACCTCGATGTTGTGGTGTGATCATAGCTTTTAAAATGTTAGGTTATTAGCATTAATTATTGTGAAAGTCTGTTGTCCATGATAGACTCACATTTGTGTTGCTCAAATGGTTAAAGTACTTGTGACGTTCGGTTTGCAAGCTGCCTAAGAATTTACGGACTAACCTGGCGGCGGGTTACATCCTTTCAAGATTGGATAACGTTCGTCGTATGACAATTTTATCAAACGATATTATCAACCAAGAACGAAATCGGTCGTGAAGTGTCGGTTTGAAGATGAGCCGGAAGAAGCATTACAAACACCATTTCGAGCCCTAGCGGCCGCAGCCAGTGCAAACCGGTAATCCGGGATGAACTGTGTCCATCTAAACTGACGGCGTGGAAACAAGCCACAACTGAAGTATCAAACACCGCTTTTTTATACAACAGTACAGTTGCCCGCCGAGAATTCAGCACTCTTTGGATGTATCATCGCCTACTTTTTATGCCTATTTACTTCACATACGGCCTTCGTACGCCATCTGTGTACCTTAAGATTAACTTCCGACAATTTCGGTTTTTATGACAGTTTATTTCGCACCCAAGGCCTGAGAATATTCCTGAACGGAACGTGCTTGGATATGCTTGTCATCTACTGACTCTAAATGCAATGTGTCACTTCGGTTTTTGCATACACTTTCATAATCCAGTTTCATAGACCCAAAAAAGTAACCTCGCGTAGTGTATTGACCCGAGAGTTTATCTAACCCTCAATTAACGTGTCGAGCTGTTCCCGTTCAAGCACCTGAATTACATGTTGCTGGGAGCGCGTTTACAAACCAGTCTCGCGATCAGCAATGCATGCATTAGATCCTATATCAGCAATCAGTCTGTCAGATTCTGGTGTCTTCATTTCAGATCTGAGACTTGTTTAGCACATTTTCCCGTTTAGTTTTGTCAGGAAACGTAGAATCTGAGTAGTTTTCGGTTTGATGGATTAGTGACATCTTACAACGTTTATTTTTGTTTTTGCTAACTCATGTGTTCACGGTGTGTGATTGTATCAGGGTGAACGAGACCTATAATATGTACGCCTAAGTTTTACAACAAAAATTCTGCGTTGCTAAACCAAAAGGGGATTGATTATAAGTAATTCATGGCTGATTCAAGCTTCCAGTAGGTTGTGCACACCTTTTGATATCGGTTTTAGCCACCACGAACGTCAAACACACTGTGGACAGACTGGTGGAAGATCGCGCCACTGAATTCCAAATCGCGGTTCCACTGAGTGAAGTGGGTTGGTGTTGTTTGCTTCGCTAAACTCCTCGTGACAACTCAAATCGCTGGCTAGAAACGCTGCTCGCTATGTCAGTGTGCCGCAGTCAATGGCGTACCTGCATTCATACCATTTCTAGTTCTTCCGCTTAGACTTCTATTAATTTTCAACCTTCTTAGTAACGTTTTCTTCTAGGAGTATTCCACATCACTATCAAGGTAATTGGTAGCTCGAATCCTAGTATTTTCTAGTCAGGCTCATGGCTGTTCTGGTGATGATTATGATAATGGTGATTATGATGTGGGTGACCACATACTTTTGTCTCGATGTACATGATGGCAGAACATAGTCTTCACTGCGGAAATCACAACTGCGAGGTATACGATCCATTTTCATTTCCGTAGTGGGTGCAGTGAAACGTAACGCGTTGTGTTTTTTAGTGNCGCGTAGTCAATGTAAACTAGAAGTGGCTAGCGCGCAATGACACGATATACTAGACTTCACAACCTAGAGTTATGCACGCGACCTTTCTCTAATCTGTGCATTATCACGGGAAACCCAAGACTTCCAGCAAATTAGAGGCTTCACATCCTCAGTTTGGTTGCCTTTACACCTGTGCTTGCTCTCATCCTTGACGATGAGCCGCCGGAAATAACGGAAAAGTTTATGAACCCTCTCAACCGCATCGGCATTGATGGGATGTCTGGTTGGGCCGCAAATCATTTAGCTAAAGCTCGGATGGCGTTCGCCAACTTACGCTATCTGTGATGCCTTTTTGATAGTTCTTGTGTGGATAGCCGGGTGTAAATTACCACCGTATGAAGAGTCTTATTGTACAGCTACAAGCTCTTGCTCGTTCGTGCAATGGGTGTTCGGACGTGCCTCTTTTTGACTTTCGGTGTCCCGAAAACATTGGGGCTTGCGGTGTAAACTCCCTGTCAGTAAGAACGAAGTTCGTGGACATATCTCCTGGACGGATATACTCTACTGTGCACTGGCATAATGATTTCGTTTAATAAGCTTCGGTAGTTCAGACACATCTCACGAATGCCAACTCACCATTTGCCACACCGTGCTTTGTTTGCAGGTGGTAAGTCAAGCTCCAGCGGTAGCATGATGACCAGCATATCACTTATGTTCCCGGCGTGAAGCCTGCTTGGGTAGGTTATTCTCTGGCTGAGATCCAAAGGGTATTCAACGTCTGTGATTTAGAACGTTGTCTAACATGGCTACGAATGGATGTTAGTGGCTCTCGCCTTTTCGATTTTTTTGTATGCGTCAATCCTCTGTGCGTACCTTTCCATTTTGTCCTGCATAATCTACACTTCATGTTATTTGATTATGGCATTTCTGTCACTTCATGTTGGCAATCCTGTTAACTGCAGATTTCTGTCAGTATTTCATTGAGAGTAGCTATGGAATGTGAGCTACTCACGGGGATCGCCAGCTGTCAATATGCTGGTCTGTATACTCAAATTTCTAGTCAAAGCCGTCACGTCGGTTATGCATGTTTTTTTTTATAAAAGGTAGGTTGGATACTGATAGCATTAATCTTTAGCTGTGCCTGTTGTGTCGTGTCCACCCATGCCCACCTCTAGTTTAGACGCAAAAATGTTAGTGTTTTCGAATGAAGTTTTTATGGCAAGCCAAACCGTTACAAGGCCAGCGCAAAATCTGCTACAGCCACCGTCCGCTTTACAGGTCAGTGAACAGAAAAAGCACATAGATATCACTTCAAACAGGCCCTTGCGAATGGAGCCGAATGTTAGTCTAATGTAATATGCACTTGGCTGAGCGACACAGAGACAGCCACATCGTGTGCGAACGGGGCAACTGTAGCTTGGGTACATGGAGCGGTTACACTGACTAACCGTGGAAAAGGGCCGGAATTATCACAGTGAGTGTGCAGTTGTCATGTTAGAACGGGAAAAACCGTGTTCAGTTGAGTAAGTGATTGATGGACAGCGACGGACGTGTGGTCATGTAATTGAAACCCAATAAACAGTGGAGGCAGGTTAAGAAATGTGGAATGGACTGCGGGAATGGCAACGCACACAACTGGCTAAGCAGGGTCTCGGAAAAGAACTGGGTAGTGTCAATCGAATGGGTTTTTCACATTTGTAGAGGTCTTGTTGGAGGCTTACGGCCAACAAACAAACAACCGTCATTCGCCAGAACGGCCTCTTGCCGACGAACTGTCTGATCCAACTACACAGAATCCTCTGTCAATGAGAATCTTGTCAATTAAGTAATGTGTACAATCCATCTACTGTTAGCACACTTAAAACACTATCTTGAACTGGTCCAAGAATGGTGGTTCTCCTGATAGGCGTACATAAAATTCGCGTTGTGACTACGCGGACGATGTCCATAAGTTCAGTATTGTGCCGATGTGGTCGTTGTGGTTTTTTTCAACGCGGCAGTAACAATGGTTCTCAGTGTGTGGTCTAACTTTGTTCACTAGCAATTTTGCGAAAATATTCGGCCGTTTTACGTAACCTGCTTAAACGTGGTTCAAGGATCCTGCAGTCGCCTGGGTTGGCTGTTTTGTTGTCAAAACCTGGATTGTAGTTGTGTATTGCAGCAAACGCAGAGTTCTTGCTGGTAACCGGTGAACTACTGAACGGAAGTGAACGTTACTACAACAAGAAGAACTTACTGCATACAAGTTGAGCAGGTATGGATTAACAGTTTAAAACTTTGACTGATTTGCCACAGTAGTGCGTTTTGGTGTACCAAACCTGGCCGTTAGCATCTCGGCCGAGTTGCGCGCATGAAAAAGGGTGTAATTGTGAGGCAACCATTGGTTACGTAGTCGTAATACTTCCATGTTACTCAAACAGAAGAAAGACGTTAGCTTAGATGTCTTCATTGGATGATTCTGATGCGAAAAATGTAATATGCAAGGCATGCGATCAAAGCACTTGGTTCGCATTCCATTGATAGCCGATGACCAATGTATACTCAGATTTTTGAATGGAAAACAACCGTCCGGCGTACCCAGTGCATCCTCCTGAAATTACGTGCTGTGTGGGAACATTTCGAGAGGAGAGAGTGACATCTCATCCACCTACAGCGTTACAGAGGCATTTTGGGGTTATGGATTGGCGTAAATGTCATGTTACGAACTGAACACCTCCCGTGATTGATCGCAGCTTTTGCATTCTGGTAATCAGTTTGTCTGTCCACTTTGTGAGGAGGCGTTAGACTCGAGTTTTACTGTTTGGCGGAGAATGTGCTTGTTCGGGTGGGTATTTCTATTGCAATCCTTATGATCGTTGGGTGAATGTGTTAACTAGCTGGTTCAAAGAAGTCGATTTTTTCATCCCAGCTAGTAAGTCTCAATCACGGAGTTATCGGCTGGAGTAAACAGGAACGATTCTGTCTATTCTTTCGTCGAAACAATCTTGCAAGCTGAAACTGTTCTCACAGGATTGTGGTTAGATATGGTTATTCGTTCCTACCCGTTATAGTTAACACACTGGCTTCACAATCACGGGGAGGAGATTTCGGTCCGCACGAGGCTATGTACTATTGAAAAGCTCTGTCAGAGCAAAAGTCGTGCCTAATGCTCCCATTCGAAGTGCATACCTCACTGCGAATGGTGCGATCAGATTTTAGCGACTTCGGTTTGCAACAGTACAATCACTTAATCGTGAGTGAGTAAGTGCAACGTCCAAGCAAGGGGAGTCTGCTGAGTCAGATAACCTCTTTTAGTCAAAGCAGGGGGAAGATATGTCGCGAGCTGCTGACATCTAACTTTTCCCTCATCAATTACGGACTTTAAACTAGCAAGTTTTTGTACAAACTGCACATAACAACAGTTAGTGAATGGACTAACCAAATAGTTTTAATCTTCTGCGCACTATTGGTGTAGTCAGTTCCGTGGCAAGTGGATTGATTGCATCAGCTTTCTTGCACACAAAACTGTCAGATATTTCCCGAATAGCTCCACTACTCGCCAGCACTTTCTGGTTACGATTAAGTAAAAATGATTGGAATGATTTGGCCGTGTCACCTAGGTGATCAGTCGCTGGGATGTGTTTAGTGACCAATGATATCGGGTTCTTTGCGCTTGCTTCAACCACCGGACCATTGTTTGACGTTTCACTTACTAACCCTTCAAGACCGTGCTCTGACCTAGGAGACCATCACGTTTGGTCGTCAGCAAAGTTCGCTTGTTCCGAAAACATGAATGTGGTTGAAGATGTTTTCAAACGTGCTACCTTGTGTTTCCGACACGGTTTTTTAAAACGGTTCTAAAATGCAGCTTTAACAGTTTGCTCAGTCGCCGCATGATGATTACGAATCCCACACAGTTGTTTGCCTTCTTAACTGTTGGTCAAGCGTCTAGCTAATAACAGTAGTGATGCCACCGTGTTTTTCTGTGCGCTGTTCAGTTGTTGTTCCCTCCGGTTGTTTATCGCTTGATGCCTACATCTTTTCGACAGTTGCCTAGTAGTTTCTAACCAGCTTATGATCCTCCAGCGTAATAGTGTCCATTTGGTCTTCCATAATAGTTTTCAGAACAAACCTCACTTATCCGAGTCTATTCTTCAAGAAGACGTACTGCTACTGTGTCTGCAAATGTGTTGTTGTGTCACTTTCATTCAATTGTCCAAATTGTAAGGCGTTTTCTGATCGACGAAGCGTGTCCTTGTGAATAACAATTTCGACTAACCCGTATGAAGTTAAGATGTCAATTATAATTGTCTATGGCATTCATTTAATTTGATCGCGTCTTGTAAATTGCGCATAAACGAAACTTTATTCGGTCTTTCAGTTTACACTTCTCTCAAGTCGCTTGCGTGAAACCACAGTGAATGATCAAAATGTACGAGCCATCAATCTGCGTCGTGATCCATTTTCTTATTTCATATTTTAATTTCCTTAATGCGTTTGAACTCCAGTGATTATCCGTTTCTCTTGGAGAGGGCTTCCGGAGCAGTTACCCCATAGATCACGCGCAGATGGTGGCGGATGCGCCAGTTTGGTCCAAATAATTTTACTGCTGATCAGGATTGGTAAAATAAATTTAAAAATGGATTGGATGTTGCCCTTGCCGACAGTTTAAACAAGAACATCTACGGGTGTTCACGTTTCTGAGAGATACACCAAGTTGACCCTGTCAGGTGCTGACATTCGATATTTTTCACCACTAGAAAGAGGATGATTCACCTACAGGTGTGTGCTGTGGCAACTTCTTCGGGACCAGTTATATTCTTGTCTCGCACGCAAGTTAATCGATTAATTATGCAACCGTTTCATAACGCAGAGTGCCCGATCTGACGACGTCTGATGCTGGGATCCTGTTCAGTTGCTTGAAATTCAAAGTTTTCGTGTACACCACACTCGTCATCCTAGTTATAGTCTCCCCTACAATCAATTAAATGTCAAGGCTGAAGTATCCATAAAAGAAGTAACAAGGACTATTTAAAAATGTTGGACAGACAACGCAAGTAGGTTTGTTGACATATGCCTGGTACAACGAATATTTGGAGGGTGACAGCGGGCTTTTTGCCAATGTCATTTTGCTAGTGTGGTTCGAGGTTGATCCGGAATTGACCAGAATAACTCTTTCATGCGGAAGTTACAAAGAAACAGTTTGTTTTCCAAATGGCAGTGCGTCATGAAGTGAGTGCACTTAATGACGCGGGCAGTGAAAGCCGTAAGGAAGCTGTCTTGCTGATGACGCCTTACTTTCACTTACAGCTCGGTTGTTTGTTTGCAAGGTGTAGGCGCCTTGGTTGTATGTAGCTGTTTTTAGTAATTAGGTCCCCTTCTCCTCCCTTTCTTTTTTATTTTCTCTTCCTTCCGTCGTGGTTGTGTGGCAGTTAAGCATCAGTGTGAACCACTGATGTATTGCTGTCTATGATGATGATGATGGTGGCAGTATAATGGAGATAGCAAGCTAAACTTGAAATTTAACGAAGACACTAGGATGTGTTCTAACTGTTGTAACCAACTAAAAAACACTGTGCTCCAGATGATGTGTTAGGATATGTAACAGGCATTAAAAAGATTGGGATATCGAAAGCCAGAAACAACACACAACCTTTGAGAAGCCCTCCGGGTAAGACGGGTTTCAATGAAAAGCTTTCGACACCGTTCATGTAACCACAGCCATAATGAAGCACATCGCTATTGAACTCCTTAGTCATTGAAAGATATCTGACAGTCAGCTTCCTCAAAGGGAGAAACACTTGTGGCCAAACATTTCGAGAACGACCGACCTACTGGAACAGTTTTTAGGATAAGAAGCAAAATAGTTCATCGATCGTGAATACAAAGCATTGTATCAGATTGGGAGGGATATGGTGGGTATCGTCGTCTTGTTGAATGACCACTCATTGAGTAGTTCAACCCGATTCATTTTATAGTTGTACTCCTTGGCAGTTGGTCACTCACAAGATTCTTTTGTTGTTTTATTTGTGTACGATGCACCCTCGCACTTGCCTCATATGTTTCTGTTTTCGAACAGTTCCTTGTACTGTACATGCACGAGTTCTGATCGCATTCACATTATCACATCTCGCTCTACTTCCTACACGTGATTTCACTTGTGAACTTATCTTTCCGACCGGTGATCGATATAGTTTTCGGCTGGAAATATTACGGGCGGTGACCGCTAATGTGGTTAGATGGCGTGATTATTATCGTTTGAATGATTTTTCTGTGATATAAAAATCATCGGTAATGTAGAACAGTGAACGACCGCGTCTTGAA
>LOND01001823.1:30795-41297 GCA_014220965.1 Paragonimus kellicotti | reverse complement strand
TCAACCATGTCGGCAGATTACGGATTCAACCCTTGTCGACCGAATTGAGATGGATGTATATCCATTCACCACTACTGGTGTTGATTATTTCCAGTCCACTTGCGTCAAATGAGGATACGGAACGGAAAAGGGTTAGGATTGCTTTGTATGCTTCAATATGAGGTTGATACGCATCAAGGTAGCACACTCAGTGGATACTGATTCCTTCTGACGTCTTCAATCGCTTTGTTGCCAGGAGAGGCCGTCTGCGAAGATGATATAGTGACAAGGACACTAGTTTTCAAGTAGATATTGAGAATGTCAAGAAACTGTAACTGTAACTCGTGTTTGTGATTGGACGTTCAACGCGCCGATAGCCGGCTATCGAAGAGGGGCATAGGAAAGGATGATTCGAAAAATAAAACGGATCCTCTGGTGACATTACGAGAACAAACACCACACTTATTGAACCTGAGGGGATCTTCAACGACCAACCTCTGAACAAAAAAACACACGACTCTGACGATCAGTATGTTATAACATCACGTAAACCGTCCACGTGTCGAGGCAATTCTACTGTACCAATGACAACAACAGTTAATGAAAATCAGTCCAACCGGTGATAGTGTGTCATCCCATATCTAACCGACGAGCTTTTGAGCACACAGCTGAAGTGGGTTCTGTCTGATTGTCCAACGGTGACAATTCGGCAAGCCAAGTTGAAACGGGTGGACGCTGCACTAGTTTTCAAACTCGAAGCCCAATAGGTTATTGGTCGAAAGATCTCATCGAACAGGCTCATGAAGATCAAGACGATTTTGTGAGGAAACCCGACGGACAACTTCCGAAGGTGGTTCGGTGGCTCAAAAAACTCGAACATGACTGCGTCTTCTGACCCTGGACAAAGTCATGCAGCATGTTTCACACGAACTTACTTTGCTTTCTTACAGTTGTACATACTCCAACCATGGGAGTGGGTAACGTTCGTTTGCGTTTTGCCTTTTATTCGCTATCTACTCTTTTTCTGAAAGTGAAACGATTGATGGCTGATGACTAATAAGGGTTACCTCGGTCAACATCTTGAATTTTGACACCTGCTTGTGATTTATCGTCGACGTACCATACCGAATGTATGTGACTTATAATATCGATTTTACATATTGGCTTAGGCACACTTAATATCTACGTGGCTATCTACAAGAAACATTCCCGAGGTGACGGGCGGTCGTTACCAGTTTCGGCTTGAATTTGAGGTGCTAAGTCTCAGTGATACACGGATAAGTTTCCTTAACTGTTGCGCTTCCTTTCGCTATAGGCTGAAATCGATCAGCCATTTTGTGGTTGGCCTGCAAACGAGCAAGCATCCACCACAGCCCCAGAATGGGTTGAGAAAGGGTTTTTGCAAACGGTTGGTCCCAATGACCACCAACGAAGTGGTGGAACAGCTGTTTCGAACTAGCTGGGTCTCGTCAGCACATGGATGACTTCTGAATTGAAAACAGAATAGGTTGCATAAAAAGAAATAGAACGTTGGTTACAAAACGGCCTTTTTTATCATCAGCAATATAGGCGATCATACTGAATAGATTGATATCAAAATCACTTCGATTGACTGAACTTATAAACTGAGACAAAGCCTGCAAGGTTAATAGAAAACGATCAAGCACATCGTCATATTGTTCGAGCTGAATTCCGTAAACCGCAAGACAAGACTCATTCCATTCTGTCAATCTTTTGTGCAGAAACCACACTAATTCTACACTGAATCATCTTCGTCAACGATGTCCAACACTCCATTATGTCCCATTGTCAAGCGATACAGCCCAGTGTTTTGCCGAATACGCCGCCGATCCCGCCGTGCTGCCATGCGCCAGTCTTGCCTTTGCTTCCAAAAGCGAGCCCAATCAGCACTTGCCCGACTATCGGAGAATCGAATTCGTCCAGGACCAGTCTGGCAAATGGAAAAATAGTCAGACAAACATTGACCAACATTTGAGGGCAATTGAACATATAAATGCAATGTGCACAGGCAATCATACACAAACACAAGGTTGGTGGCAACCACCCCGGATCAGTTCGCCACCGGGGTAGATATTGTTACACTCTAGACAAGATTAGGACGAAAAACAAAAAGTTACGATTTGAACTGAAAACCAAACCAAAACAGTCAGCACTAACAGAGATGAAGAAAAGGCGAAAGATCACCATGGCCCAACTTTCTGGAAAGGAAAGCAGATGATTTATCAAACGACGGCTGTCGTTGCTTGATATGAACGAAAAAATTTATATAATTAACTATTCAATTGTGCCTAACGTACACCACGTTTTCTCGCTGATGATGTACAACGCGTATTTTGACCTATCAATCCGAGACGGTCAGTGCATTCGCGGATGCATTCATCGTAATGTCATATAATCATGTGATCATTACTTACGGCACTTACGGTTTCACTGCGTATCGCGCGCTTGAATTCACGGCCGCACAACATTCGCCAATAAATCATCGGACGCCCTTCCGGATTGCATTCCTCTAGAAAGTCGGTTCAAAGCTACATCATCCCATGATCAAAGATCGACATTACAGCGCGAAATACCTATGTGGATAAAATCCTGGTATTGCAGCTCCTGATCAGCAAGATTTCGCTTGCCTGATTTGAGCTGCTCGTCGGATATATGCCTCGGAACCCGTTCGTTGACCATCTTGCGGATATACACGCTGGCACAAGCATTCGTACACAAGTAAAGATGTGACGAACGATTGCTGTCGATAAGTTCTTTCGCAGCTACAGAGGTTTGATCAAAACGTGTCATGAGACAGACCACGGTTTCTTACTGTGTACCTGCACGGTCGACCACATCGCACCTCGATCAACTTGGTCACGAACGGTTCGAACAAAGCTCAAGTCAACAGAACGTTACGAGATGAACGTCTTGAACAGTCTGCAGAACAGAGTCGAGAGACACCAACTGTCAGGCTGAAAACTGAAAATCCACACCGCTGCTTCGAGATGCTCTCGGATGTCGCAAAGTATCACAGTCTGGAGAACGTTTATAACCGCAGGACTGCTTACTATTCTACATATGTTTGCTCATTGGTATCTTTCCCGTACAATCATTAGGTCGGCGTTTTGCGCTCTGCAACTTGAGTCAAAATCGTCACAAGTACGGGATTGAAAAGGTAAGTACGTATATCTTCAGCAAAGCAACTCACCATCACCATCATAATCACAGTGGCCTTGAGCCTGACCACGAAGTACTCTGTGGTCGGACCGTCTCTTACCTCACAGTGACGTGGATATATATGAGGAAGAAGAACACGGGTTAAGTAAACGGTTGAGAAAGAGACTAAAACTAGAAAGGGTATGAATGCATGTACGTCATTGACTGCAGCACATCAACGTCTCGGATATCGTTGCTTGCCAGCGATCTGAGTGATCACGAGGACCAAACAAGCGGGCGACACCTACTCATTTTGCTCAATGAACCGTCGGACCTCACCAATTTTTGGAACCAAGTTGCTGCTTGACCTATCAGTGGTATTCAACCCACGTGGTGGTCGTATATAATGCCCGGTAAAGTAGACGCTCAGCTAGCATGCGGAGTATGTGATCCAACCATCACAGGCTGTGTAACGTGATTAGTTGGTCAGTTGATCACGCATCCCGAGCGTTTCGGAATACGCGCCGGCGAACAGCCGTATTGTTCACGCGATGAGTTCACTTAATGGTTTGGCCGCCTGGGACCACGATGGTCAACACAACATGTCCGTCGAAGTCTTCGTCGCGAATAGACCACGGTACCAAACCACAGAGCAATACACAATGCACACAAACATTAAATACCATTTTCTTCAGCGACAACCGAACGTCTTTTCGACGACACAGATGACGCAGGTTGGCAAAAACAACTCGTATCTTTGCTAAACTCCCTGGTATCTCACTGTTGTAAACCCACGGAAGAATACGCTGGTTCGTCCACGATACAGTAATGCGCTCGACAGAAATCGAATTCTTCTTCTCGTGATAATTAATACGAAAAATCCCGGTCCCCAAAGGAACACGATTGTCCCCCTAAATTGCTCCCAAAACAAAAACCAAAAGACGGACACAGAAACAAGCACCTTTAGAATCGCCGCTTCGGCGAACAACAGCTTGCGACAAGGAGAAAATTATCACAGTGGATTCACACGGATTGCATAGCAAGAGGCACAAGAATCACAGAAATTTGATGGATAGTTGATCGAGAAACATCAACAGTTACGTGGTCACCCATGAGCCACCAAATGAGCACAGCAGAATAAGAACAGAAAGGTTAAAAAAATAGCGAAGGTTAACTCTCGACTGTTCACGACATTTCCGCCAGTTCTGACTGGATGAAATCGTTTGTATGGAGGAGGGAGGTGATTTTTGACGAAAAACGTGGATTTCCTAACGACTGCGGGCACACAATACTCACTGCAGAGCCTGACGAGATACATGTACCACAAATGCAATGTACAAGTGTCCACAGTTCAACAGATTTGCTTGCAATGAAGAAAACAGGAGTGGGAATGCCCCAGTCTTGAAGTAACACTTTGCACTTTGAACGTGCGAAACGCATTCCATATAAACCAGCCCGATCACTCACCTTGTTCAGCATGACCTGCATGCCTTCGGCAGAGGGCTAAGTAAGACAATGTCGTCCGCATATTCCAGATCGGTCAACCGAGCGCCAGGAAGAAGCTCAACACCAAGTTCACTGGACTCCTTAAGCGCACCTCCAGAATGTCGTCCATGACAAAATTGAACAGGAAGGGGAAATCGGACACCCTTGACGAACACCACTAGAAGTGATGAACGCCGAGACAGTTGTCCATAAAACTCACCCCTTCACCCTGCTTGCAGAGTGAGCATACAGTGATCTCAACAGATTCACGTATTTCCCTGGTACTCCCTTGCGAAGAAGACAGTTCCAGAGAACGTTACGAGCAACTGAATCGAAAACAACCTTTAGATCTAAAGAGACCATGATCGTCGGCTGCCTATAAGAGTGCCGATGTTCCAGAATCCGTCGCAAGGTAAAAATGTGGTCAACGCACTCTCGATTGGATCGGAATCCTGCCTGTTCTTCACGTATCTGGCTTTCTCTGGGTTTAGTGAGCCGACGTAAAATGAGGCCAGTGAGTAACTTGGACGCAACAGACACTAGACTGATGCCTCTGCGGTTGTCACATAGACTTCGAGACCCCTTTTTGAAAACGGGAATTACTGTTGACAAGCACCAATCGCGAGGTACCTCTTCAGTCTCCCAAATCGTCTGGAGGAGTTTAGTCAGTTCTGATATCAACCTCTCCCCGCCATCCTTGAAAAGAGAAGGAGAGAGGAGGTCTGGTCCAGGAGCCTTATTACGCTTCAATAATTTGAGCTCTAGGACCACCTCTGCTTCCGACGGAGGGCCGTCTGGAACGCAATAACTGACCATTTGGGTCCCCGTTCGTCTAACATAACCGCGCTTGAGCAGAATGCACTGTTACTCAAAATGTTCATACAAACTTTTCAGGTCGGTGCAATTGTTTAGTGGCAAGTAGGCCGACTTTTTCACAAATGGTCTCATTTACGACGACTCGACAATCATTACAACTACGTATCAGGGAAAATAGCTTTCTGCTTTTCCCAGATAAAAAGGCTCTTTCCATCTCTTTCGACTGTTCGATCAAGTAGTGCTCACGGTCTTTGTGCAATCTTTTAGTCATCTTATGTTTAAGTCCTCGATGGTCGTCAAAATACTCAGAGCCAGATGGAATCGAGCGACCCTCGTGCATAAGATTTATCGAAGTGACAAAAATCTAGTCCTATCACAATTGCATAGCTCCTTCGGAACACACCTCTTCACAGCAAACTTTGATAGCTGTTGTGATTTGTTCCCAGTGTGCGTTAGGTTCCTTCACATGACTCGAACCGGGCAATTCGTTCACCAGTGCTTCTTGGTGAGCGTTGTTTACATTCAATTCGCTCGAATACCAGTTAAGTATCTTGCATCTGCGAGTGGATTACCTCTTGGCAAATGACAAAGCAAACTGGGCACGCATAACAACTTGATCCGGGTCCAATTGGTTGCTCAAAAATACACGACAGTCTTTAACAGTGACGCCACTTGTAACTGATTGCTATGTGATCGGGTCGTGTCCAAGGCTGAGAAGCACACGGAGGTCTCCATGTAACACAGTGCCTCTTCCTGTGTTGGAATGCGGTGCTCGAAGTATACAGACTGTGAGAAGCGCAACATCTGCAGCAGTCTTTCGCCACAGTCAGTGTGTTGTGCCCGAACACCAGCCGCCTCTCTTCTAGAGAAAGATGACCAAGCCAAGCCTTAAAACCACCGGCTAGTATGATTATGTCTGAATGTTTAGTCTGCTTCAGAAGGTTAACGACGGCATCGTAGAACGCATCTACGGCAGCATCCAAACACCTACTCGTTGGAGCGTACGCCGATGTAATACACATAAAACGCCTTCGAGATTTGCGTTGACAGACTTTAACCGACGTATTGAGTCTGACAGCACCTAAGTGACTGTTCACTGCTTTGCTCTGTGCGACTTCCATTCCAGCTTGACCACGAGATTCAGCTTCGGAGTCACCAGAAGACCCTGAAGAAGAAGCGATTGAATCGACAGTTATCTGGAGGTAAGCTCAAGTGAATAACGGTGCTAGAACCGTAGACATGCCTTTTCGACACGCAGCACACATCAAGCTCCAGACTTGAGAGAGTACTAGCCAGAGCAGCTTGCTGACCGACTTGTCGGAGAGTGCGGACATTGAAGGCGCCAATGTTTACCAGTTGTCTTGGCCTTTAGAAAACAAAGCATAAAATTGGGAGGCAAAAACAGAAAGACGAATAATGTCACTGTCGGGAAGAACGATAACTTCTGATACTTCTCGGTCAATTATGCTGCGGAAGGGGATTGACTTGAGGGATCCCATTCTGAGTCTCTGACTTGAAAGTCTGACCTGCAACGCGACAGGATATAGGGTTTTCTTGGGAAACCCTACACGGCGTCAGTTACTCAAAAGTCTGACTCAGCTGGCTACGAGGAGCTGGTCTAGCTCGAGGGCGCAGTGAATAAGAGACTAATGTTTGATTCTGAGCACTGCGGTGCGCAGTGGATGTATTCGAAGCCACATCAGGTTTTTGAATGGAATCGGATGTTTTTCGACCGTATCGGATAAAACGCTGGCGGCCGCGGTCAACCGTTCAGCGATTGGAGTGCTCTTTGTTTTGAGGTACTTTTTTAACTCTCCCTTTCTGAGTCGGAAGGCAGAAGTGACGCAACTATAAAAAGAGTTCTGTTGTACGGTCATAGGATCGTGCCTCACTGCCTGAGCACCCCCATACAATCAGTAGGACGACTTACAAACTTATGAGTGCAGTCTTTTTCGCTTGACAAGATTATACCTAGAAGAACCGAAGGCTTAGTCCACATGGTCTTCCGGATCGATGCAATGCACACGCCTGACCATCATGTCAAAATGAGAGAACAGGTCAGGGAGCAGCCTTATACGAATCGGCCGTCCACGTAGTTCACTTCGATTGACCAGTTGTTAAGGATATCCGCCAGTCCCTCAAGTGACTACTCCATCTATAGAGGCGACGGTGTCCAAAAATGAGAGGAGATAGACCATAATTTGTAAATTCACCAAATCACGAACACCCTGATCGCAGTTCGAAACCATGATACTTCGAACATAGTTATACAGCTTTACTTAGCCCACAGATGGAAACAAACGACACGTTAACGAAGAAACAGAAACCAAACTCAGCCAACATGCCACAGTGAGGTTTTCTGCCATAAGACCTGTTGAGTCGTTATCTCCTTCATCGGAAGCCGCCTTTAAGTTTGCCATCAACCAGCCATGTAGTTTGGCATTGCGCACACAGGCAAAAGAGTAAACCTGACAGAAAGAACATGCTTCCGAAGTCACAATCATGATAGTTCCGGCCAGTACTCAGATGTGGACCCGCGTGAGATTCAAATATATCTCAGCGTGCTCACACGACATCAAGATATTCTAATCCTTATATATGAGAAGATTTCTCGCAATGATTCGGAAAGCAACCGGACAGCTAAATACACTGCTTATCCGGAATTTGCTCATTCCGTACTGCGACTGGTTACTGTTACTTAGAATAGGCTAGATTCGGAAAGAAGCTTTAATTCGTTTTACTAGTTTGGATTTGATCGTGCCAATAATTCCCGTTCGAGAATGTTAGGATGCGTTGCATCACCGTATATTACGATTTTGCAGGTCCAAGTTGTAGCGGTGCCTGTGACGTTCAAGGGGGGTGGGTGAGTAATTATCGATACCGTGAAAAGGATTGCAATGGATCACCCAGGTATAATCAGCAGCATTAGAATCCGTGATCGTATGTCAATCGATGACACTTTCTCAAATAAATCTCCGTCCGTCGGGACAATGTTCACAACCAATGGAGAAATGCGACTGGGTCGACATTCAAAACTTTTAGGAGCAGAGTCGCCATCGCAGGTACGGTTTCGTTGTATCTGATGAGACTGTAGGCAGTGTCGATAGTGGTGATGTGACCGCCTGGAATTCATGTCGATCGCCAACATAATCGGAGTGAACTTCCGCAGAAATGCACCGATTGCATTGACAGAAAGTAAGTTCACACTTGGAATAATGAAATTTTCTCAATCAGAGCATTATCGGATAAATTATTTTCAGTTGAATGTTCTTCCATTCCTTGATTGCCCCCACTCCACACTCCTGATATCTACTATTTCATTCTGGATTAGTATTGCAATCCCCGATTCTTTTTTCTATGCCACAGATCAATCGTTTTTTCTATACTGAAGTTTGTACTTTAGGTTACAAATTTCTCCATATAAAAGGTTACGTGAAATGTAACGCACACGAGACATAGTTATGGTTCTAGTGCGCCCAGCGTGATTAGCAAATAATGTGCAGGATGAGACTCCGATTCAAAGTAATGAGATAAAGCTAGGAGTGTACGCACATTATCATATATAAGATAAGCTGAATCACTTAATAGCACGATCGTAGCCAGATCCCAGTAACACTACCTCATGTTGCAAACAAGGCAGCGTAGTTCAAGACTATAATGAGATTAGACTGGAGCGGTTGCCTGATTGGGGAAGGTTCAGCCAAACAGCGCTCATGCACAAGCCACTGCAGACGGAATTGCGGTCGATTGGCGCCAACCAATCAAGAACGGCAATCAGCTGCTGCACAGAATGCGACGAACTGGCCAATCAAAACGCAAGAACGCTTGTCGCCCAATAACGAACATAAATACCGTTGTTCCTCTATAAAAAGGGTGTTGTCTTCCCAAAACAGCTGAGATAACTTAGTGCAGCCCAAACTATTGGTTTTCTGTTTCTTTTCGATTTGGTAGCCTAGCACGCAACAAAAACTACTTATAGATTGACAGCCTGGATGACTGGACAATAAAGCCTGATGATAGGTTGAACGATTTCAGTACGCCTGTACTAATCCACTCTGTGTGCAAAAACACTTCGGTTATGCATTGCAACTGCCGTAACCACCTCATACTTTGCCAAACGGCAAGGAACAGCGTCAGTTAATCTATTCAACAATGACATCTATTGGGGGTTAAGTTACAAACATCATTATCATTCTCAGCCTTACCGGTGGATCTGTTGTTGATCCTGAAAACAGTCAACTAAGTAGCAGAGAAGCAAATAGACAGAAATGTGCAAACAATGAGGAAAAACAATGAGGCCATATAGGAGAAAAGAAAAAGAACAGTCAACACCCTCACGGGTACATGTTCGCCATTGACTGTGACGCACTGCCGTATCCGAGAGCGTCTCTAGCTATCGGTGTGAGTGGTCGTAAACTTGCCAATTGGGTAGACAGTATCTACGATCCATGCTCAGCGGAATGGTCAAGGCCTTCATAATCCCCCTCATCTTCCTTTTTTTCCGGCCACCAACAGTCACACTGGAAAAATCACGATGCGGCAGACGCTCCATCGACACAAGGAATACGTGACCAAGCCAATCGTGTGACAACATTTAGAAGGTGCAAAGTGTACACCACACAGATTAGTCGCAATAGTTAACAAATTCAGCATGGTCTGCATGCTCTCTTCAAAAGAACTAAGTAGGATAGTGTCCCCCACATATTCAATATCAGTCAGCTTACTACCTGGTAGAAGCTCCATTTCGACAACCTCGGAACCTCTGGATGTTCTATCACGAACTCTTGCCAGTTGATGTCGAGGACTCGTCTGAACCATAACGGATGGAATGTGTTTATGGGGCTTCTGAATGCGTGCGTGATCTCATAGCATTCTTGTTGTACAGGAGTATGTATGGTTTGATGATCATCACACTTTTTGCACCCTCAGTCTTAATAGTTAGCTTGAAGTCTTCTTGCATGCTAATTAAGGGTCTCTTCATTGCTGACAAGGTCTTGCCGATGTGCTTCTTGAAGCCCGGCATCCAGGGACTATTTACTAAAAAAATGCGTATCTGGGGTTGA